>PJEM01017144.1:0-23132 GCA_004023845.1 Helogale parvula | reverse complement strand
AATTTCAAGTTTCATAGCATTGTGATCTGAAAGTGTGCATGGTATTATCTCTATTCGTTTATACTTATGGAAGGCTGCTTTATGCCCCAGTATGTGATCTATCTTGGAGAATGTGCCATGTGCACTCGAGAAGAAGGTGAATTTCCTAACTTCAGGATGCAGAGTTCTAAATATATCTATCAATTCCATCTGTTCCAATGTGTCGTTCAGGTCCATTGCTTCTTTAGTGATTTTCTATATGGTTGATCTATCCATTGCTGTCAGTGGAGAATTAAAGTCCCCTGCAAATAGTACATTCTTATCAAGAAGGTGATCTGTCTGTGATTATATAATGTCCTTCTTCATCTCATGTTACTGCCTTTACTTTGAAGTCCAGTTTGTCTGCTATAAGTATGGCTACTCCGGCTTTCTTTTGGCTTCCAACCTCATGATAGATATTTCTCCATCCGTTTACTTTCAACCTGAAGGTATCTTCAGGTCGAAAATGAGTCTCTTGTAGACAGCAAATACATGGATTTGGGTTTTTTATCCGTTCTGCTACCCTGTGTCGTTTGGTTGGAGCATTCAGTCCATGTACATTCAGTGTTATTATTGAAAAATATGGGTTTAGAGTCATTGTGTTCTCCCTAGAATTCATGTTTATAGTGGTGTCTCTGGCACCTTGTATTCTTTGGAACATTTCCCTCATAGAGTCCCTCTTAGGATTTCTTGTAGGGCTGGTTTGGTGGTCATGAATTCTCTCAATTTTTGTTTATTTGGGAACACCTTTATCTCTCCTTCTATTTTGAATGACAGGCTTGCTGGATAAAGGATTCTTGGCTGCATGTTTTTTCTGTTCATCACATTGAAGATTTCCTGCCATTCCTCCCTGGCCTGCCAAGTTTCATTAGATAGGTCTGTAACCACTCTGATAGGTTTCCCTTTGTACGTGAGGGCCCTTTTTCTCCCTAGCTGCTTTCAGAATTCTCTCTTTATCTTTATATTTTGCCAGTTTCACTATGATATGTCGTGTCAGAGGTTGATTCAACTTGCGTCTTAAGGGGGTTCTTTGTGCCTCTTGAATTTGAATGTCTATTTCTTTTCCTAGATTTGGGAAATTCTCAGTTATAATTTGGTCTTGTATCCATTCAGGACCTTTCTGTTTTTCTCTTTAGGAATTCCTATATACGATGTTTTTCCATTTGATTGTATTACTCAGGTCTCGAATTCTCCTTTCCTGCTCCTGGATCAGTTTCTCTCTCTTTTTTTCAGCTTCCTCTTTTGCTATAACTATATCTTCCAATTCACGTATTCTTGTCTCTGCCTCGTCAATCCTTGAGGTGGCTGCCTCCATTTTATAATTCACCTCATTTATAGCCTTTTTTTTTTAACTCATCACACCTGTTTTCAAATTGCCTAGTTATTGTCTCAGTTGCTTCTTTGATGCTTTTTTCAACCCCAGCGATTAATTTTATGACAAGTTTTTAAATTCTTGATCCAGTATGTTGTCTAGATCTGCCTTGAGCAGTTCTGTGGCTGCAACTTCCTCCTGGAGGTTCTTCAGGGGAGAGTTCCTTTGTTTTGTCATTTTTGCTAGTTTTCTGTCTCTTGTTGGCCTTTAAAAGCTCGTTGTGCACTGTGCACCTGTTACTATTACTCTGTTAAAGGAGGCTTACTGACTGTCCAGGGCCTGTCATTTTAGGAAATATTCTTTTAATGGTGTCTCTCAGTTTTTCTTGTTGTGCATTTGAATATTTTATTTCCCTACTCAGCTGTATTTGGGACTCGCTGTCATGCACACTTTGTCTTGTTTCTTGGTGTAGCCCTAAGAAGGAAAACAGACAAACACAGAGGGAACAGAAGCACACAAACGCACAGACAAATCAAAGAAACAAACAAATTAAAAGGGGGAAAGGAATGAAAGAAAATGGAGAGGTAAGAAACGAAAGGAAGAGAAGAAAAGAAAATAAAGGGGGTCAGAGACAACGAAGGACAATGGACAGTCTAAAGGTGTATGACCAGTTGAGAGAGAGATAAGGATGTGAATCAGGAGAATATATCTGGATTGCAAGATGGAAAAAAAAAAGAGAGGAGAAAGGAAAATAAGGAGTAAAAATTAAAAACAAATTTAAAAAAAGTAATAATAATAAAAAGTAAGTACAAAAAAAAAGGGAGAAAAAAAAAAGCAGCAGCTCCCCCTTGTGGATAGGCATGGTTTTGTGTGGTAGGTCTCAGAGGCTCCGCCTTATTGGCTGTATGGAGTAAAATGGAGGCACGCCATGCACAGCTGGAACTAGGCACTGTAGGCCACTCTAATGAGTCCGATATCCTTGTGCCACAGCTGAGCCAAGTTGTATTTTCCAGGCCCGCCTCGGTTCAAAATCCTAGTCCATGCACTTTTATGCTACCATAGATGAGATGTACTTGCTTTGGCAGCTGGCTTCTTAAGGGGAGGTATCAGTTTCTCTAGGCTCAGGCCGGGATTTATGCTGCCCCTGCCTGAGGTGAGATGTGCTGCCTGAGGCAAGGTGCGCAGCAGGAGGTGAAGTGTAGGCCCTCACAGATACCTCTGCCCTCACAGACACTGCTGTGGACTCCCAGCCCCCAGCCTGGATTGGGATCTGTTTGGGGGAGGCATGAATTTCTCTAGGTGCCAGCTGGAATTCGCGCTCCTGCTGCTGCCTGAGCCACTGGGCGCTGCCGGAAATGAGCTGCGAGCTCCTGTAGCTGAAGCGTGAGCCCAGCCTTCACCGCCGCCAACTCCCTGCTAGGATCGCGTAGGGGTGGGGGCTATTTTTTCCCTGTTGACACCCAGGATTCTGGGTTCGCGTGGCCAATGCTCGGGGTGAGATGCACTGTGGAAATGAGGTGCATGCTCCCACTCCCGCAGCCGAGGTTGAAGTGAGCACCCCTAGGGCAGCCACTACCGCCGCGGTCGCCGACTCCCTCCCGGGATGGCACAGGGCTGGAAGCTGTTCTTTCCCTTGTGCCACCCAGGTTCGGGATTTGGGCTACCCAGAAGTTATGTATGGAGTGAGAGTTTCTCTCTCCGAACACGGTTAAACGTTCTCTATCTCTTCCCCAGAGATTACTATGAGCGTGTTCAGTGTCTCTGTCTCTTTCCTTTGTCTCTCGGGCTCCGTGCGCTTGCCCCGTGTTGGGCTGGGCCTCCCAGACTCTTTCTGGAGTCTGTATTTTCTCCTTCCACTCTTGCAGATGAGAGGAATATCCTTCTCAGTTCGATAGATGGGGCAGACGAAGTTTACAGAGCTCCCTTCCTCTCCGCCATCTTGGCTCCTCCCTCTATGTATTCATTTTGAATTCTCATTACATGATGATTTTGGCTCTTGATCCTTCTTTCCAGTCCAGCAGCACCAAACTTTATATCAACTTCACCCTTAAGGTCATCTGTTTTGAATGCTGCTTGCTTTTTGTCCTACAATATTTTATATCTTCAATCATGTTTAACCTTGCTATCCTTGAATCAGTCTTATTCTTTTTGATCTGTCTCTCTGCTGCTTTCCAGACTACCAAGCTGTGTTTGATTTAATTAGCTCTGAATTTATGGTTTTAAAAAAATGTTTATTTGAGAGAGAGATACTGAGCCACCAGCAGGGAAGGGAAGGACGGATCGGGACATTGTAGGGTATCCAAAGCAGGCTCTGAGCTGACAGCAGAGAGCCCAATGCAGGGCTTAAACCCACAAACCTTAAGCTCATGACCTGAGCTGAAATAGCCTGATAACTTAACCAGCTGAGCCACCCAGGCATCCCTCTGAATTCATGATTTTTAACTTTAATTCGGTTCTGTGTTTTTAAAAAGACCTCTTTGTTTTTTTTTTGGAACACCTGTTTAAATCCTTTTCGATAACCTCAAGGTTTCATTCTAGTCTCTTAGTTGTTAGTCTCTTTCTTACTAACTACCCAGAGGTCATCCTTTTCATTTTTCCTAAGATTAACTTTTTTCTACCATAAGTTTTTCTCCCTTTATCCAGACATCTCAGAAAAAGACATTCCTCACTTTTCGAACACTAATCCTACACTTTACCTCTTCCATTTGCTCCACAACCTTACTCCGTTATTTTGTACCTTCATTTTATCTCTTTCTCTCCACCACATTCCTTCTGCCTGCTAATATTTTCAGATATTTTTCTAGAATGAAGGAGATTTGCATTTTCTTTGCGTATTTTCTTTATTGTCAACATTTTAAAGAGTTTCTTTTAAAAAAAGTTTCTTTACTATCTTATTTGCTATTTCTTTACCCTTTGCACTTTTGAGTATTGCCCCCACCTGTCAGTTAAAGCCACCACTTTAACAGTTCTCAGTCAGTCATATCCTAATCATTAAACAAACTCATTTTTTAATTTTTACTTTTCTGTGACTTCTTTTAGAATATTTAATACTTTTGATCACTCACTTTTGAAAATCTTGTTTTTTTAGTGTTGACTTGTACAAGTTCTTTATATATTTTAGATACTAGCCCTTTATTGGATATGTCATTTACAAATATCTTCTCCCATTCAGTAGATTGCCTTTATTTCATTACCTTTTCTTTTTTCAATCCTTCTTGCCTCTTTACTTTCCCTTTCTTTGTACCTTAATCACTTTCAGAATTTTGTTTTACTTTTCAACAATAAATCCTCCAATTTCAGTGCTGATTTTTTCCTAAGATTCATCTTTTCATCACTTTGACAGATATTTTTATCTTTGACCTGCTGGCATCTACAAAGAACAAAAATAAGTCAAACATTATTGTCTGTCTAGGATCCAAACTACTATCACTGCCAATACTCTTTACGTTCAGTTTGTCTTAAGGTATCATTTGCAGAAATGTGGAGCATCAGCAAAATATAATACACTTTAAGTTTCTGAAGCCCGCGGCGCTCTGTTGATTTGCCACCATTCATAATGGCTTCCTGAATGTCTACCTTCTGGAATTTACCATTCCGCCTCCCAACTACTGCAGGGATTTCCATGCCTTGGTTGCTCTAAACCAGGGCCCAGCAGTCTCTCTCTCAGTGTACTGCTGGGAGGAATGCTGGTATTTTAATTAATTAAAGTATATAATTAACATATTATTTTCAGGCATACAATATAATGATTCAACAGTTCTGTATATTGTTCAGTGCTCATCTGTCAGTGGATATAGGCTGAGTTGCTTCCATGTTTTGGCTATTATAAATATAATGGTGCAGTAAACGTAGGAGTTTGTTATCTTTGGGTAAATACTCAGTAATGAAATTACCAGATCATATGCTAATTGTATTTTTGCTTTTTTTTTTTGTTTTTTGAGGAACATTCATACTATTTTCCACAGTGGCTGCACCAGTTTGCATTCCCACCAACAGTGCATGAGGGTTCCTTTCTCTCCACATCCTTGCCAACACTTATTTCTTATGGTTTTTATTTTAGCCAACCTGACAGATGTTAATGTGATAGCTCACTGAGGTTTTAATTTGCATTTCCTCAGGGGTGCCTGGCTGGCTCAGTTTGATTTCGGGTCTTGAGTTCAAACCCCATATTGGTCATAAAGCTTTTTAAAAAAATTAATTTGCATTTCCCTGATGATTAGTGATATTAAGCATCTTTTCATTTCTCGGTCATCTGTATGTCTTCTTTGGAAAAATGTCTCTGGCCCTCTGCACATTTTTAATCAGATTATTTGTTTCTTGGTGTTGAGTTTTATAAGTTCTTTATGTGTTTTGGATATTAACCCCTTATCCGATATGTCATTTGCAAATTTTCTTCTCCCATTCAGTAGGATGCCTTTTTGTTTTGTTGATGATTTCCTTTGCTCTGCAAAAGTCTTATTTTGTTGTAGTCCAAGTAGTTTAATTTTGCTTTGGTTTCCCTTACCTGAGGAGACCTACCTAGAAAATGTTTCTATGAGCTGGTGTCAGAGGAGTTACTGCCTATATTTTCTTCTAGGATTTTTATTATCCAGGTTTCACATTTAGGTCTTTAATCCATTTGGAGTTTATTTTTGTGTGTGGTGTAGAAAAGTGGTCCAGTTTCATTTCTTTGCATGTGGCTGTGCAGTTTTCCCAGAACCATTTGTCAAAGATACTGTCTTTCTCCCATTGTATATTCTTGCATCCTTTGTCATAGATTAATTGACCTCGTAAGTGTGGGTTTATTTCTGGGCTCTCTCTTCTGTTCCATTGATCTATGTGTCTATTTTTGTGCCAGTCTATACTGTTTTGGTCACACAGCTTTGTAGTATATCTTGAAATCTGGAATTGTATTGCCTCTAGTTTTGTTCTTCTTTTTCTTTTTTTTTATTTTTAAAATATCTTTTATTTATTTTTAAGAGACAGAGAGAGAGATTAGGAGGAGGGGAGGGTCAGAGAGAGAGGGAGACACAGAATCCGAAGCAGGCTCCAGGCTCTGAGCTAGCTGTCAGCACAGAGTCCGACGCAGGGCTCAAACCCACGAACCGTGAGATCATGACCTGAGCTGAATCCAGACGCTTAACCAACTGAGCCACCCCAGGCACCCCTGTTTTTCTTTTTTAAGACTGGTTTGGCTATTCTGGGTCTTTTGTGGTTCCATGAAAATTTTAGGATTATTTCTTTTTTAGTTCTGTGAAAAGGGTTGTTGGTATTTTGATAGCGATTAAGAATGATGGTCTTTTATTCTGTGCCAAACACATGACTGCCCCAATGGAGCTTTAATTCTGCCCATAATTTATAGGAGATTAAATTGGAATATATTTTTAGTGTTTCTTAAACTCATGGTCATCCTGTCCTCCTGTCTCCCATTTTCCATAGGCTCCTTGATTGTCTTGTAGAACCTCCAATATCAATTCTATCCACAAATCTTCACAGTTGGCCTCAAGCTTCCTTTGTAACCTCCTATTTTCCAGTGAGCTCCAGCCCTGCATTGCCTTGTCATCACACACACAGACATTTATTATTAGCTTCATATAGAACGGAAAGCTTCCACTTCTACTTTTCTAAGGGCCTTTGCATTTCTCCTAATTCTTGCTTCCTTTGTTGTCTCAGGTACCTCCCCCCTGAATGGTACACCCTGACCCCCTGTGGACTTTTGTCATAGATTTGAACTCTGTACCCACAGAAGCCTCATTTTTTTAGAAGTTGAGTACCTTTATTCCCAGCCCATATTAACTCTATAACCACAAAGCAGGCCCCCCAAATTAATTAATCTTCCCCAACATATAGTTTGTTTTATATTCAGTATCTAAAGTGTCTCCTTATTTGTTATTCCTTGGAATGCCCCTCTCCTTCCCTTTCACTTTACCTTCCTTTTGTGAGGAATCTGAATCCCCACAGCCACTCGTAGGAATCATTCCTTCCTTTGAGTTCTGTACCATTCAGCAATTCTGCCTCATGTTAAATTGTGTCTGTCTTATCTACTTGAGAAAGCAGTTCTTTGCATTCACTGTGGCACCTGTTCTGCAGCTGTTTTCACAATATTATAACTAGCCAGAATCTTTCTTTTCCGATGCATAGGTGGTTTGCTGGTGATAGTTACCTTGTGTCTAAGGATAATTGTTGATCTAGTGTATTGGCTGGTTTGGGTCTGTCAGTGCAAGCTAGAGCCAGTGTTTCTCAAAGTGTAGCTTGCATAAGAATCACCTGAAAAACTCGAACTGATTTCTGGGCCTCACTGCCAGAGATTGATTCAGTAGGTCTAGATTGGGATCCGAGACTTTTTATTTCTGATGAGTTCCCAGGTTATATGGATGCTGCTGATCCATGAACCACATTTTGAGTGATACTGTGCTATGCTAGTCTTGGTTAATCCCACCTGGTTTTCTAATACAGGAGTGTTTTCCTTCTCAGTTTAAAAGGGGATATAAGAGGTGCCTGGGTGGCTCAGTCAGGTCAGGTCATGATCTCACAGTTCGTGAGTTCGAGCCCTGTGTCAGGCTTTGTGCTGACAGCCTAGAGCCTGCTTCGGATTCTTTGTCTCCCTCTCTCTCTGCCCCTCCCCTGCTCACACTCTCTCTCTGTCTTTCAAAAATAAATGTTAAAAAAATTTTTTTGAAGAATAAAAGGGGATATAAAATCTACTACCATTTGTTGCAAAATTTGGTTAGTGGCTTTTTTGTTCTGTGCACTGAGCTCTGTTTCCTTTAATTTACTTTCCTCAAGGCCCTCCTAATAATTTTCAAAAGATTCTTTAAATGTTTCATTTTACTGATGGCAAGTCATGTAATTTAGCCAAAGTAGCATTTACCTCGAGGATCAGTCAGTCAGATTCTCTCCCCTTGCTAATATGTATAAGAAAGTGATAATTATTATTCATAACAATTTATATTCTAGCAAAATGCTTTATTAGCAAATACCTTTTAAATTGTTTTCAACTCTTGGGCCACTTGGGTGGCTCAGTCAGTTGAGCCTCTGACTCTTGGTTTCAGTTTCAGTCATGATTTCATATTTGTGGGTTTGAACCCCACATCAGCCTCCACACTGACAGTGCGGAGTCTGCTTGGAATTCTCTCTAAAATAAATAGTTTTTAACTTTAATCGTTGAAAAAATTTAATTATACGATCTTTGCATTTTTAACTTGGAGGGTTTTTTAAATAATGGTGAGGGTACTGATCATTTAAGGTACTGATGGTACTGAGAATATTCTCAGGAAGGGGCACCTGGATGGCTCAGTCAGTTGAACATTCAACTGTTGATTTCAGCTCTGGTCATGATCCCAGGGTTGTGGGATCGAGCCTCGTATAGGGTTCTGTGCTAAGCATTGAGTCTGCTTGAGATTCTCTGTCTCTCTATTCTTCTGCCCCTCTCTTCTGCTCACATGCTTGCACACACACTCTCTCTCAAATTAATTAATTAACATTAAAAAAAAGAAAATACACAGGTAAAATGAAATGCAAAATAAAAGTCTTGAATTAGGGGCACCTGGGTAGCTCAGTCAGTTAAGCGTCTGACTCTTGGTTTCAGATTGAGCCATGATCTCACAGTTCATGGGTTCAAGCCCCACATCAGACTCTGCACTGCCAGTGCCAAGCCTGCTTAGGATTCTCTCTCCCTCTCTCTCTGCCCTTCCCTCGCCTGTACACGCTTTCCCTCCCTCCCCCTGTCTCAAAATAAATAAATAAGCATTTTTTAGTCTTGAATTAAACGAATAATAGGATTTCATTAATTTAGCTCATGATCTTTTATTCAAAACTAAGAAACTAAACATGTACTTGAAATATGTTCAGTAAAATTAATATGAATTACTATATAATAACATCTCATGTCTGTTGTTTTTCCAGCTCTCATAGCAACCGTCCAAGTAAACGGTTTTATATTTTTAAGAAACATTCTGGAATTCTCAGGTAACTGGTTGATCTTTTTCCATTTTCTCTATTGAAAAGTCATAGTAACTTTTTTAACCTGATTCTTGGGTTCCTTGTTTGGAAAATGGAGTGATTGCTACCAGACATACTACAGTTCTTTTCATGATATCATAGAACAAAGTGGAAACCACTATATTCTCTGACTAAACTTTGGTTCAGTGGTGTTTAGCAATAAGGTGAAATTTTCATGGATTTGCATTATAAAATAAATATTTGAAGATTAGAAAGATGTTTAAGATATCTAGTAAATTGACTAACACTTTTTTAGTTTTGAACAATATATAGCCTTCATAATTCTTAGGGGGTTTTTTTCACTTTGAAATAAAGAGAAGTACACGGGCTGTTTACTCTACAGAAGGAAATGCTGATGAATATTTTGAAAGGTGTTGATAATTAACCCTAATTATACCACACACACTGAGCTCAGAATCCACTATGCATCACTTTTCCCACATTCTTCTTTCTTTTTACTTTCTCTTCCTTTGTTTAATTATTTTGTTCATATTATCAATGCTATTTGAAATATCAGTGCCAAGATTTTGGTAGCATCAAGATGTCTTATGGCTAAGACATAGACTTAAGTTTAGCCAGTACTTGTTTTGATTCTTTGGGTTAATGGGAAGGTGGAGGGAGAGATGATACATATCAGGACCTTTGTATTCATTATTCCTTCTGCTTTGTTCACTCTTCCCCAGATACATGCAGGGCCAGCTCCCTCACGTCCTTCAAAGCTCTAGTCCAATGAGTGAGGCTTTCTCTGACCACTCCATTTAAAATAGCATCCATTCTCCTAGGCCCCATCCCCAACACTCCCCATCTCCCTTTATTTTTCTTCACTTTTTACTCTCCACCATAATGTATACTGTTTATTTATTGTCTGTGTCTTCTCACTAGAATGTGTGTGGCTTGGATATTTGTCTATGCCATATGTTTACTAAGCATTAAATAGTGCCTGACACATGGTAGGCATTCTGTAAATATTTGAGTAAATTAATGTACACGTTGAAAATTACATATGTGATAGAAACTAATTTGACAATAAACTAAAATTACATTTGTGATAGAAACTAATTTGACAATAAACTACTTAAAAAAAAAGAAAAAAAAGAAAAATCACACATGTAACTAAAAAATTTTTTTAAAATTACATATGTGGATGGTGTTGGACCAACAGCTCATAGGTAGAGGAAAGTTTGTTTCTATTTTTAAAATATATTCATGCTATTTAAAATTTATTGATAAATTTAAGGAAATAGAATTTTACTAAAAAGTTTTTAAAAATTAAAAAGGATTTATTAATTCTAAAGATGAGAGTTTAATTTTTACATCATTGTTATCAAGCTCAGTTTGCGTGGCTGATTCTTAAATTGATTCTATGACTTTAAAGATCTGAGACACTTTTTTCTCAATTTGGATGGGTCTCAGATTTAAATAGAAAATTGATTAACTTCTGTGTATGAGGCTTAGCATATTTATAATTTTATAAATTATATTATAAATTTGTATAATTTATAAATTATAATAAATTTTGTAATTATTATTTTGTTAAAATGCAATGCTCATTTTTTAATTCATTGTGCACCTATTATGTGTAACACATTTTAGCAGTGCCCATAAAGATGACAGTGATGAAGAAGGCTTGTCCAACCTTCAAGGAATGTACAGTGTATGTTAAGGTGTGAATATAAGTAACTACAGTAACGTAAGAAGGTTCGTAGGAGCGCGTGGGTGGCTCAGTGGTTGAGCATCCAACTTCGGCTCAGATCATAATCTCGCAGTTCGTGAGTTTGAGCCCGGATTCTGCTTCAGATTCTCTGTATCCCTCTCTCTGTCTGCCCCTCTCCCCGGCTTGGGTACTGTCTCTCTCTCTCTCTCTCTTTTTCTCAAAAGTAAATAAATAAAATATTTTTTTTAATGTTTTAAGAAAGGTTTGTAATAAGTACAATGAGAGTTATTGATTTCAAAGCAGGAGAGATTTCTACATCTAAAAAGAGGCCCAAGGGCATTCTAATTAGGTGCCCACAGTGAATGACTGGCAGTGCAATTTTAGATGGAGCCTGCAGTTTATATAATGTAGTATTAAGGTCATAGTCTGGGGGAACAGTTTTTTAATTTAATTTATTTATTTTATTTAAATTCAAGTTAGTTAACATACAGTGTATTGTGGTTTCTGGAGTAGAATAGTTTTGAGCTAAGATCCAGGTTGTGGAATCCCTGAAAACTAGGCCAGAGAGTTTGGACCCACTGGGGAAACTATTGGTGTTTTGTATACAATCAAGGAAGGTCATTTTGGAGGGGCTACAAGGTAAGATGCAAGTGCATGAGGCACGTGGACTGTTTAAGATTATCATGGTAGTCAACATTGACTTAATAAGAATCTGGGTTAAGGTGGTGAAGTGGTATCACACTGTTTATGAACATGGACTCAAATCAAAGGGCTCACTTTCAAATCTAATTTTGGCCTTGATAGGTTGTTAAACCTGACCCTGTCCTTTATTTAAAAAAAAAATAAAAAAGTAATTATAACACCTACCTCCTTGGTTTGTTATAGGATTTAGATGAGATAATATATCTAAAACCCTCAGCATGGCACAGAGTTAAGTGCTCAATAAATTGTTAATAATATGAAATATTTGAAATACTGACTGTTTTAAGGAAAAGGAGAGTCAGAGAGATAATTTTGAGCCATTGTGTTGGGAGCATGACAGCCTAAGAGAGATTGGTTAGGAGGAATGGGTTTTGGGGGTGGGGAGAAAAGCAGTTTCAGTGTAGGAAGATCATTTTTGACATGCCAACGTGACCGCCAGGTGTAAACATACAGCAGGCTGTTAAGACTAGAACCACACTCCTGCGGTCGGTCTAAGGTATGCTGCTGGTTTTGATTCCTTGACAAGTGGAAGTACTTAAATTTAAAACATCCAGTTAACAAAGTATGTTTATGGTTGTTAATTGATAATAGCAATAATTTAATTATATGATTTACTTTTAAAGCCTTCCCATTTCTTTTCTAATTTTATCATCTCTAAAATAAGACACTAGATTATACAGAGTTTACCCTCTTTGGTTCACTCTTGTATCCACAACATCTAGCAGTAGAGAGTATGGAAAGAAGGTCCTCAGAAAGTGTATATTGAATGAATATTATATCCTTGCTTTCCAGATGGGAAAGGCATAGAAAGAATGTGACTTGCACAAGCCACACAAATTGTTAGTGGAGCCACGATTGGGCTTTAGGTCTCTTAACTCTTGTCCCTTAGTGACCAGTTTATAAAGCACTAAATGTTCACATAACTAAATGTGGCTCTGTCATTTTCTAGAGTACCATTTCAGGTAAATCAGGCTTATATAACAAAATTGGAAATTGATGGTCGTGACACATAAAAAGCAAATCAAAAGTTATTACATGGAAAAAATAGTTATTGAACGTGCCTATGGACTTTGATAAAAGACGAAAACATTTGCTTTCCTTTTTTCTTCATAGGGGCATTACTCTGGTGTGCCTTAAATGTGACTTCCTAGCTGATTCTTCTGGTTTAGATCGTATGGCTAAACACCTAAGTCAACGTAAAACTCATACTTGCCAAGTTGTAATAGAGAATGGTATGTATATATAATTGTGTTACTTTGAATTTCTGATATTTATTCTAGTATTTTTGATCAGCCACAATATGGGCTCTTACGTACTAAACTGATAGTGTAATTCATCACCTAATACTATCGTAAATGTGTATTACTATTCTCATTTCAGTTCCTGAAAGTACCTCAACTTCTGAACCCATGTCTGAGTAAGTTTAATTTCCATTTTGTGCATTTTTCTTTGACAGATTTTAGCACTGTTGCATTTTTAAATGTACCATTAACAGGAATGAAAAATATTAAAGTATTTTGTTTTTGTTTTTGTTTTTAAAGCGCTTGTTGAAATAGATTCCTGCTCTATGGAGCTCGTGCAACCTGGTGCAAGACAAGTTGGAATTTCCTAAGTTCAAAGTTCTGAAGTGTTTTCTTACACAAAGGCAGTTTCCTAAGTTCAAACTTCTGAAGTGTTTTCTCACACGAAGGCGGTTAAGCAGTTCATGACACTAGTTCTGATTCAACTCTTTTCAGCTTTCAGATGGCACTAGATTCTTATTCCACCTTATCTTTGTGTCAGGTTAACATCTTAACATAAGCTTTTTTCTCCAGTTGGCTCTCCAAAAATAACTTTTGTTGCCATGGTCGTTTTTGCTTTGCTTAAAATAATTTGTGTTTTTCTCTGCTGTACTTGCCTTCAGAATATTGCATTCCAAATGATAATGCTATTCATTTTCTTTGTCTGTTTTGTCTGGTTTCTTAGTTAATTTCTTATAAGTCTTATATTTTTAGGTCAGATAGCTGTCTTTTTCCTCTTTCCTCGTCTGTCATTGTTCTATTTTTCGTATCTTTCAGATGCAGAAGCAACACAGAAATTTCAAAAAATGTCCAGGATACTCCTGGTCAGTGTCCCCCTTCGATGGACACAACTGATGCCTGTTCTCTCTTTCCAAGGAATGTGAATTATTTGACTGTGAGACCTCCTCTAGATTGTGGCCTTAAGAAATCAGATCTTGGGGAGAGTCCCTTCCTTCATGACTGGGCTCCCATAAGGCTGATGCTAATTTGGCCAGAGATGACCTCAAGGCCCACCAAATTGAGCACAACTTCCCACTGGGGGCTTTGGTTCTTGATCTTACACTTATGGGTTCATTCTGACCAAGAAAGGCCCATCAAATCAATGCTTCAACGTCCAAGTTGGAGTTTAATCATTTTGGCTGCTGCCCTTTAATCTTTGTCTAGTATGCATGCAGTCCAACGAATATAAAAACTGGTTGTGTAGGGAATCAAGGTTACTTTTGTGTTCTTGGAAAACAAGTTTCTGAAATTACAGTTCCAAAATTATAGTTGTTTGTACTATCATTTAAAGTTTTATCCAGTATCAGTTCTAGGAGTTTTCAGCAATGCTAATATTCAATTCTTTTGTTTAATTTTGTCTTGATTTTATATTCGTCACCAAATTGTGTTTTGTGTGTTTTGTGTGATGTGTGTTTTGACGTGTCCACTTTTATTTCTTTTCTTTAAAACTTGTGTGTTTGTTTTGTTTTGTTAAAAATTCCAAGAAATTCTTTAGAATTCCCCACAAATTTCATGTAGCCTCCTATTGATAGCTTCTAGATTTGGCAATTGTCAGACCACTAGACATGATTACATCAGTCTATCCTGGGACTATCATTAACATTATCCCAGTGATTCGGAGATCAAAGACATAAAGAATTGGCCAAAAAAAAACACACCACACTTCCTACAGACCTTAAAACAAAATTTAAAGTTATGTTTCTGTACATCTAATACATAATATCTTCTTAGCCATTAATGTAATTCCTTTGGATAAAGATAATATATTCAGAAGATATTGGGACCAAAAATGCACTTGTTTCTTGCCCATATATATATAGATGTATATTTTTTTTAATTTTGTGTTTGTTTATTTTGGTTACATTGAATATAGATTTGCTGAACAGTTTTGATGTTATTACTTATTTTTTTAATAAAATTTGTATTGTTAAAGTGCCTCAGGAGTTGTTTTCTCATAAATAAGTTCATATAAAAGCTGTAGATTTTATGGTGTAACTAGAAGCATCGCTTTGCTTCTTAGACGGAAGCCTGATTCCTTGGCCTACAGACTGAGAGCCTTCACCAAATGTATCTTGCTGTTTTTCTTCCAACACAGTTAAAAGCTCACTATTTATACTTTACTAATTTCTTGGACTTTAGAGGCTGACAAAGTCCCTTTGTGATCTCAATAATCATTAAGGTGGTCAGGATTTGAAGTTGTTTGACTCCATCATGAGTGGTTTTTTCATCTTCCTTCTTGTACTTTGTACCTACACTTTGAAACTGTCCCTTTAGGCTGCCGTAATAGAGTATCATAGACTAGGTAACTTATAAGCAACAGAGATGTATTTCTCATAGCTCTGGAGGCTGGGAAGTCCATGATCAAGGCACTGGCAGATAGTGAGGACCTACTCCCTGGTTCGTAGAAGGTCATGTTATTGCTGTATCCTCCTGGCAGAAGTGGGGAGAGAGTTCTGTGGTGTCTACTCTCTCTCAGTTAAATACACTTAAAGGGAGTGGTCCCTTTAAAAAATATAAAAAAGAAAAACAAATTCTTTTTTTTCCTTTTATATATATATATGTAATTATAACTGGTTACATGGTGGATTCATAATTAGGCATCACCAGTAGTAGTTGGCACATTTTATCATTTAAGCTCGGGGTCAAATTTGGTTTCGTCACGCCGCTCTGAAGCACAAAAAGAAATGAAAACGGAAAAAAAAAAAACCAAAGGCATGTCATCTCCATGGTGTTTTCTTAAATACAGCAATGTCTTAGGAAAGCACGTGTACAGATGTAGGGTGTTTCCTGATCCTTCCTCCTGTCTCTGGAAGAAAGGGGCCAGGCCAGGGCAGACAGGGGTCAATGCGGCCGGCTGCTGGACTCCGAGGGCTGCCTCTTGCGTGACGGGATGTAGCCATCAAGATAGCCGTTGGTCTGTCATTTGGAGAGCCCTCTGTTCAGGATGTCCTGAATGTGCTGCATGATGAGGTTGATGGCCACTAGATTATCTGCACCCCTAGGAATGATCACATCAGCGTATTTCTTTCTTGGCAAGCAGAATTCCTCAAAGGCAGGCTTGACCAACGTAACGTACTGAGATAAAATCGGCTCAAGGTCCCTTCCTCTTTCCCTGATGTCCCTTAATACTCTGCGGGAGAGCCGGGTGTCGGCGTCTGTGTCCACAAAAAGCTTCATCTGGAACAGGTCTCGTACCTCCTGGGAGTAGAAGGCCAGGATCCCTTCAAAGAGTACCACGTCTACGGGGTACATGGTGACCGTCTCCTCCTTCTGGGAATGGGAGACAAAATCATAACACGGGAATCTGTACTGTTTTCCCTTCCGTGATTTCTTCGAGTGTTTTGAAGAAGAGTTCATTGTCAAAAGCACCTGGGTGATCAGAGTTGAACTGGCCCTTCAGAGATTTGGCCTTGTGTTCCGAAGTGAGGAAATGGTAGAAGCTGTCCTGGCTCTGGATGACCACCTGCTTCTGGCGACAGTCCACCTCATTCTGTCCCAGCAGCTGCACAGTCTTAGAACAGACGGAAGACTTGCTGCTGGCTGTGCCCCCGCTGACGCCGATCACTTCGGAAGGGCTCACCGCCACCGCCGTTGGGCTGCTCGTGGCTCTGCAGGGTCTGCTCGCTGTCCCTGGCCATGGCTGGTGCCGCCCCACCTCCTGCTGCTGCCAACGGACGCACGCTCCCTGCCCGCACCCAAAAATTCTTAATTACAATCTTAACAGGATCACTCTAGTTACCGTCTTGAAAATAAGCTGCAGAGGACCAAGGGCAGAATCAGGGAGATGAGCTAGGAAGCTGTTATAATAATCCAGATGGAAGATAATAGAGGTTTAATTAGGATGGGTGAAAGTGTAGGTGACAAGTGGTTCAATTGGGGGTATATCTTGAAGGTTAAGCCAACAGAATTTGCTGGTGGTTGGGTATGAGGTATGAGAGGAAAAGTATTGTGGAGGACAGCATAGCCATTAGCCTAAGCAACTGGAAAGGTCAAGTTGTTAACTGAAATGTAGAAGACTAAAGGAGGAGTAGATTTGGAAGTGAAGATGAGGACTCTGATTTGGGACATGTTTGAATTTGAGATGCCTAATAGATATGCTGGTGTTAATGTCATGGACATACTGATGTGTGAGTTGGGGTTTAGAGGAGAAGTCCAGGCTGTCAGTAACATTTAAATTTATTAAAGAGTTACAAGACTATGAGGTCACCAAGGGATAGAGTAAGGACAGGGTCCACAGACTGAGCTCCAAGGCATTCCAACAACAACAAGTTAGATTAGAGGAATCAGCAGAGGAAAGACTAAGGAGTTGCAAGTAATGTGAAAGGAACTCCAGGGGAGTGACCGTGTCTTTGATCTCCAGTGTTCTGTGTGTACACCATGGGTACTAAATTGTTCTAGAGTTCTTGGATTCTATGATGCTATTTTGGTTATATCTAAACATCACTTATAAATTGTTCTTAGGAGAAAATGAATTCAGAATGCCACATACCACTATCCCCAATAGCAGAAACAGGCACTCTTTCAAATTTAATAGAATGAAATTCCCGTTAGTCCTAGGCATGGTTAACTCCCCACATTGACTTTTGTAAAACACTCTTTCACTTCTGCAAAAGAAAGTATCTAGATCTAGAGTGAATGTCCATAGTTTATAAGTGGCCTGTAACATAAAGGTACCAAGGTCAAATAAATTTAGGAAATAGTGGTTTACAGTTGTATAGATTATTATTGGATTGTTCATGCTACATGTATTTGGTTTTAAGAGAATTCAGTGAACACTTATTTTGACCCTGGAATTCCTACCCCTCCCCCCAATATTTAATAACTTCTAAAAATCTCCATTAGATACAGAGTGGAGAATGCTGACCAACATTAGTTATTAGTCAGATTTTTCTGAACTGGAAAATAAAAAACAGTTGAATGGGGTTTCTGACCAAGATGAACTTCTAGACATTTCATTCATGTTCATGAATCATTTGTAAGGTCGAGTATGTAAAAGGAGGCTAGCAATAGCCACTTTTATAGTCTTAGAAGTTATATGCTCATTATGTATGTAAAATCTAAGAAATACGTAACTGGAACAGACCAGTAATTTGTGTTGGAGGGTGTGGTCATTTTAAATTATTTCAAACTCAGAAAGCTTCAGATTCTTATCATAATAATGTCTAGCTTCTCTCTATACCTTGTTATGCTTACCTTATCTACCCACTTGCCTACTTTTCTTGCAACCATTACTGTTTTAGCCTATTATTATCTATTAAGGAGTTCCTCTTTTTAATTTTTTTAATGTTTGTTTTTTTTGAGAGTCAGAGAGATAGAGCATGAACAGGGGAAGGGCAGAGAGAGAGAGACACAGACTCTGAAGCAGGCTCCACGTGGGACTCGAACTCATGAACCACGAGATCATGACCTGAGCCAGTCGGCTGCTTAACCAACTGAGTCACCCACAGGCACCCCTATTAAGGAGTTTCTTACTCTGTGAAGTTTACTTCCTGCTTTCACGGCTCCAAGAGATCTTCCTTGATACTAAGATTATGAGCTTCAATAACTGACCCCAGAGCAAACACACAACAGTGATTGGCACACAGGAATATAAGTCCCCATTGTTACTATTATTGTTAGTTTATTTACCACCCTTCCTGATTTTATTTTTGTTTTCATTTTATTCAGATAGATCTTCACCCTATTTTTCATTACGACCTTCCTATAATCATTTCTGATAACCTTCTTTTCCTAACCCAGTGTGTCCTTCTTGAGAGTCATTATTGAAGCACATAGAATCTTGTGGGCATGCCATTAGATTTTTGGTGTCACAAACACACCAGACTTCTATTTTTATGGAATGTCTATGAGTACTGTAAGTTCACCTGAGTCATAACTGCCTTTTTAAATAGTATTAATGTATTTTCCCTAAATTATACTACCTTACTCTTGACCACACCATTCTTTCCCTCACCCTCAAACTCACATTCCTCACTTCTCTGATTCTGAGATCCTTCTGCAGCCTCACTTCTGTCCCTGTGTTACTCGACTACCTGGAAGAGCTTGCGGTCATCAATAAACTCAGGCTACTGTGGATCTCTTGTACTGTTTTTAATTTTTCACGCTGAAACGTGTCTATTTATCTATACCACTGTGATGTATGGTGGTGTAAATGGAGCTAAGCCTTGAAATAAGACAGCCCCGGGTTTAAGTACTGGTTTTGTGTCTAACCAGTTGTGGAGCCTCAAATAAACTACATCAGGCCTCAGCTTTCTCATCAATGAAAGGTATGTAATGACAGTTTCCTCACAGATTTTCTATAAGGGTGTGAGGGAGAGAGAGAGTGTGTGTGTTATGTGTGTAAGATTTGGCACTGTCATTTTAAAATTTTTTCAGTTTATTTGTATTTGAGAGAAAGAGAGGGACAGTGTGCAAGGAGGGGGTTGCCGTGAGAGGGAGGAGACACAGAATCCGAAGCAGGCTCCAAGCTGTCAGCACAGAGCCCAATGTGGGACTCGAACCCGTAAGCCATGAAATCATGACTTGGGCTGCAATTGGACACTTCCCCGAATGAGCCAGCCAGGAGCCCGGATTTGGCACTGTGTTGATGAAAAGTAGGCATTCAGTAACTTCTGCTGCCTCTGTTACTGCCGCTAATGGTAGTGCTCGTCCTGCTGCTCCTCCTGCTGCTACTGCTTTCATTGCTGTTGCTGCTCTTTCCACTGGTGCGAGAAGACCCTGGGAGCTGCTCATAAGTGGAATCTTCTCATTGACAGTTTTAGTGGCAATCCGTCAGCACTGTGGTTATCCGTAACTTTGTCTTATAGTTCCCAGGTCTTGTAATACATCCCTCCAAACTGCTGGGTGGGTGATGTTTTTTTATTACAGCGCTTCAATTACATGTGGTATAATTTACTGACATTAGAAATGAGTATAGTTCTGTCTGAAGGCTATGCAACAACACTGTCTTGTTGAAAATCAGTATAGAACCCAGTCTGCTTTGGAGGAAAACATTTCTTTTGTGCTTGGAGAATCCTTTCCTTACAGGAAACTTTCAAGTAATTACCACCAGGAATTCATTTACAGGAATCTCAGCTACTTAACCAATACTATTAATTTTGTGGAAAAGTAATTGTAAATACCAGCAGTAAAGTGGCCTGGCCTTTTGCAGAACTTTGAAATGATTAAGTGGTACCTTTTTTTTTTCCTGAAATGATTAAGAAGTACCCTTTTTTCAGGGGCACCTGGGTGGGTTAGTTGGTTGAGTGTCCGAGTTCGACTCAGGTCATGATCTCACAGTTCATTGAGTTCAAGCCCCACATCGGGCTCACTGCTATTGATACAGAGCCCACTTTGGGTTCTCTGCCCCTTCTCCGCCACTCCCCCACTTGTGCTCTCTCTCTCAAAAATAAATATTAAAAAAAGAAGTATCCCTTTTTTCCAGAGGTAAAGGATATTGTCACTCAATCTTGGAATTGCTCTGTTTGCCCTCTATGTCCTTCTCCCTTCTTTAAATCTCCAGTGTATCTACCTGACACTAGATTCATCATAGAGCATTTTAAGGGGTGCCTGGGTGGCTCAGTCAGTTAAGCATCCAGCTTCGGCTCAGTTCATGATCTCACGGTTCGTGGGTTCAAGCCCCACATCAGGCTGTGTACTGACAGCTAGCTCAGAGCCTGGAGCCTGCTTTGGATTCTGTGTTTTCCTCTCTCGCTGACCCTCCCCTGCTCACCCTCTGTCTCTCAAAAATAAATAAAAAACATTAGAAGTAAAAAAAAATTTTTAAGTTGTACAAGTTTCTTGATAAGATGTTGAGAATAGAATGAGTTAATTCTATTTAGCAAATCTTTGAAGCCTCAGGGCATAAGAATTCTTGAGTGAATTAGTAAATGTCTCAAGCTTAGAAAACTAGGCTATTTAACCAGTTGTCTGTCATTGATTGAATCAAATGTCCTAAAGACCATGATGTGAAGTGATTTTCAAAGTTTATTTAGTTCTTTTGGTGACTTTCAAGTGGCTTTGTGGTCAAATTATCTCAGTTCTGAATAATTTAAAAGAAGAATATATTGAATACAGGTTTATTTTCAAAACTGATCAGGAAAAACCTGAATGGTCTTCCATTTTCAATTTTTCCCAGTGCCCTTTGTATCAAGAAATTAAATAAGTATACTATATGAATGTTTTTCCATACACTACATTTCACATATGTTATCTTAGTTAAATCTTCGAAAAAAAATCTTGTAAAGATGATTTTCAATCCCATTCTACAGATAAGCAAACTGCCTTCACTTGTCATTCTGAAAATAAAGTGTTCGTGTTACAGAAACATCATCCTCCCTGTCCAGGTTTTAGTCAAATCTGAGCATTTTCATTAATGAAAGACTGGCACGGTTTCAAAGCTGACTTTTTTTTTAATGTTTATTCTTGAGAGAGAGACAGTGCATGAACAGGGAAGGGGGTAGAGAGAGAGAGACAGAATCTGAAGCAGGCTTTGCACTGTCAGTGTAAAGCCCAACATGGGGCTCAAACCCACGAACTATGAGATCATGACGTGAGCTGAAGTCGTATGCTCAACCAACTGAGCCACCCAAGCGCCCCAGTGCTGACTTCTGATCTGCAGACAAATAAGGAATCCTTATTCAGAGGCCTAAAACTGCATTGTCTTCATAGGGGGTTTAAAATATATATGGACCTTGAAAACAATAGCTAATGCATAATCACACTGTTTATTGGAATGGAGGACTGGAAAGAATCTTAGAGGTCATTTCTTCCCATCTCAAATGGTGCAAAGAAGCGCTTCTAAAATACCCCTTTTGAAAACAATTCCAACTGTTAGAGCCAGTCCATTCCTAGACTTTCCATCTCCCTATCCTGCCCTCCTTGCTAGGAGGACAGTTTGATCCTTGGCTGCCTACTCAGTCCCTGCCCCCAGGTGCTGGGCCTATACCTGAGCTAACAGTGATTTCACCAGCTCAAGACCCAATGTCTAGCATTAACTCCCAGCTCATCTATTACTTGGTCTAAATGCAGTAGGGGTGGAGCCCTTATTCTCAGGCCCAGGAGCACATCCTCCTCTCAGGCTTATGAGAAATAGAGAAGAAGAAGAGAAGTTAGCATGGTGGCTCTAGCTGTGCAGTTAGAGATGGACCTGGGCTATACCCTGCTCGAACACTGGGCAGCATTGTGACCCTACCCTGGGCAAGCTACTTTGGTCATTCTGTGCCTCAGAGGTGGGTGTGAGGATTATACACGACAGTTCCTCTTAGGCACATAACGGAGTACTTAATGGTGCATCGTGAACAGTGTTAGCTGCCACTAATAATTGTTGCTATTTCAGTTGGACGTATAGAGGTTGGAAATTAGGCTAGGTCTGACCTTCTTCCCATCTAATGATCTCCCTGGAAGGATAGGCGAGACCACAATAGCTGGGGCCCATCCTCTTTATCTGAAACATTGAGATTTCCACTTGGGATTGGTGGATAAGGAACAGGTAGGCCAGATTTCTTACCTATGCTTTTACCTGGTGCTTCCTCCAGTACTTTAAGATTAAATGCAAAGGGTCACATACTTTGTCACCAGGGAAGGGATTAAGTACCAGCTAGGGAGATAGCTCAGGTCATGTGGTCCACTTCTCAGTCTATTTCAATACTGTGTCATGACATAGAGGAGCAACCTTGTGCCTTCAATGGTGTCTCTTAAGGCTCTCGGTGCTCCTTACCCACCCAGCTTCAAAACCTCTCTCCAGACTCTTGAATACTGAGAACAAACTGAGGGCTGATGAGAGAGTGGGAGAGGAGAAGGGGAATGATGGGCATGGAGGAGGGCACTTGTGGGGATGAGCACTTATATGGAAACCAACTTGACAATAAACTATAAAAGAAAAAAAACCTGCAAAAACATATGACAATGAAGAAAAACAAACAACACCACCTCTCTCCATTGGCGGGTGAGTCACTTCGCAATGACTCCTCTCCCTCCCTGCTGCCACACTAGTAGTTCCCACCAGTTTGGAGAGTTCCCTTAGGAGAGTTGAGCCCCAGTGATTTGGTAGAGGTAGCTTACATAGAAGACTAATCTTTTTTTTTTTTTAAATAGTTTATTGTCAAATTAGTTTCCATACGACACCCAGTGCTCTTCCCCACAAGTGCCCTCCTCCATCACCACCACCTCTTTTCCCCCCTCCCCCTTCCCCTTCAACCCTCAGTTC
>PJEM01017143.1:0-23155 GCA_004023845.1 Helogale parvula | reverse complement strand
CATTTAGGCTCTTTCCATGTTTTGGCTATTGTTGACATTGCTGCTATGAACATTGGGGTACATGTGCTCCTATGCATCAGCATTTCTCTATCTCTTGGGTAAATACCTAGCAGTGCTATTGCTGGGTCATAAGGGAGTTCTATGGATAGTTTTTTGAGGAACCTCCACACTGTTTTCCAGAGCGGCGGCACCAGTTTACATTCCCACCAACAGTGTAGGAGGGTGCCCGTCTCTCCACAACCTCACCAGCATCTATAGTCTCTTGATTTGTTCCTTTTAGCCACTCTGACTGGCATGAGGTGTTATCTCAGTGTGGTTTTGATTTGTGTTTCCCTGGTGATGAGTGATGTTGAGCATCGTTTCATGTGCCTTTAGGCCTTCTGGGTGTCCTCTTTGGAGAAATGTCTGCCCATGTCTTCTGCCCATTTCTTACTGGGTTATTTGTTTTTTGGGTGTGGAGTTGGTTGAGTTCCTTGCAGATTTTGGATACTACCCCTCTATCTGATATGTCATTTGCAACTATCTTTTCCCATTCTGTCGGTTGCCTATTACTTTTCTTGATTGTTTCCTTTGCAGTGCAGAAGCTTTTAATCTTGATGAGGTCCCAAGAGTTCAGTTTTGCTTTCATTTCCCTCGCCTTTGGGGATGTGTCAAGTAGGAAATTGCTGCAGTTGAGGTCAGACTTTTTACATGGTGCTCAGGGACCTCAGTGTAGAAAGCAGAAGGAGTCAGGCCAGTTAAGGGTTATATCAAAACTAGCCCAGTGTCACTTTCACCATCTTACACTGCTTAGAGCAGGCACACCTGGATTTGTGGTTGTGGAGAACTAGATGAGGACACTTGGTGTGGAAGTCCATGCTTGAGGGGAAATTCACACTGCAGAACAGCGTGTAGGATGGAAGACATTGTCTCTTTTTCGGAAAATACAACTGTCCACATCTCTGAAAGGCCAGGCTGGAGGTTTCATGTTATAGATCATTTTGGAGTGAATGGCGTCTTAACAATATTGAATTGTCTAGTTCCTAAACACAGATATCTATTTGTTGGGGTGTTTTCAAAATTTTGGTTTGTAAATATTTGTAAATTTTAGTGGAAGGATGTTGCTTCCCTTTTTCTGAGTACTTTTGTTTTCAGACACTAATGTAAAATATGTTTAACATTGTGTTTTCAATTGTTATAGATACTAATACATAGAAATGCAACTGAATGTTTTATTTGGACCTTGTGTCCTAGAAACTCACTGAATTCACTTATTATTTCTAGTAATTTCTGTAGATTCCTTAGGGTTTTCTATGACACAATCATGTTGTTTACAAGAAACGGACAGTTCATTTCTTGAAAATATCTAGGAGCATTTAGCTTACGAAACCCTATTTTTTAATCTTTTTCAGAAGATTGTGTTTTTCCTTTATTTTACCCATTTTATCTAAGGTATCAAATTTATAAAATAATGTTTTGCGTGAGAACAATTTATTATCCTTTAGAGTCAGAAACATCTGTATTTATTATCCTTTAGAGTCAGAAACATCTGTATGATTTTATCTGCTTTCTAATTTCTGATATGCGTAATTTTCTCTTGATCGATCTCACTTGCTAGAATGTTCTCCATTGTAATATAAAATTACCAACTTTGTAACTTTGGTTATTTTAGTTTATGTTTTCAATTTTATTGATTTTTTTTTATCTTTCCTCATTGCATCTTCTTTCTTTTTTTTTTCCTTTGACTTTTATTTAGTCCTCTTTTTCTAGCTTCTTAGAATAAAAGCTTAGATGCTTTTTGAGATTTATTTTTAACACAAGCATAAAACTATACATACATTTTAGGTAAGTATAAATAAATACTCTTAGGTAACCAACTTTGGTGTGGCTTAGCATTTAAGAAAGATCTTTACTTGGTTCATACAGATATTTATAATTATATTTATATATATTTATTTTTATATATTTTTAAAAATGTATTTAATTTCAAGTTAGTTAAAATACAGGGTTGTCTTGGCTTCCAGAGTAGAATCTAGTGATCCATAACTTACATATAAGCTCTGGCATTTACCCCAACAAGGGCCCTCCTTAATGACCATTGCCCACTTAGTCTTACCCTCACCAATATCCCCTCCAAAACCCTCAGTTTGTCCTTTGTATTTAAGGGTCTCTTATGGTTTGCCTTACTCTCTGTTTTTGTCTTATTTTTCCTTCCCTTCACCTATCTTCATCTGTTTTGTTTCTTAAATTCTATATATGAGTGACATCATATTTGTCTTTCTCTTCCTAAATTATTTTGTTTAGCATAATGTACTCTAGTTCTATCTACATTGTTGTAAATGACAAGATTTTGTTCTTTTTGTTTACCAATATTCCCTTATACATACATATCATGTATTATATATAATATATATATATATATATATATATATTTTTTTTTTTTTTTTAACCCTCAGCAGGAGCATCAATTCATATATTCGGGGCCAGTTGTTCATCAGGATATTGAGCTATAAAACACAGCTTAGGGCAGAAACTTGTCTCCACAAGATAAAAGTGTCCAAAGACAATTAGAGGCAGAAAGCTCCTGTGGGGCAAAAACACCCAAGGTTAGATAATGAAAAGGGTTCCTTGTTAGCCTTGAGACACAATGCTCCAGCAGTCTTAAACTTTGGAGATAACAGCTACTTGGCTCTATCACCTGCAGAGAAACAATGTCCATCTGGGTCTGACTCCAGTGTAATCTCAACTTCTAATGCCACTTGCCTCCCAAACCTTTTGTTTCTTATATACACAAATTGATAATCACTATCTTATTGTTTTCTTCACGGTGTGGTGAAACTATTTATTGAGAGGTCAATGTACATACACCTCTATTTATTGACCTCTCAATATATGGAGACAAAACTCCTATTTGGAGCTCTTGTCTCTTTCTGGATATTAGCCTCTCTCATATTCAATTCTGCATCCATGCTCTTCCTGGACAAGAGAGAACTGCAGACTCAAAGTCTGTGACAACAGGTACCATTTTTTGAACCTCCCATCACTTCCTCATGAATGTTCTTGTTATCTGTTGAAAATAATTTAAACATATATGCAAAGATTGATTTCTAGGTTCTGTATTTAATTCATTGTTATATTCATCTTTATGGTAACATCACAGTGTTTTGTTTTGATTACTATAGACTTATAGTGCGTTTTAGAACCAGGAAGTCCTCTAACTGTTTTTTCTCAAACTTTATACTGGCTGCTTGGAGTGCCTTAAATTTCCACTTGAACTTTAGGATAGATTTGTCTATTTCAACAAAAACCATTTTTTGGATTTTGATAGTGATTGTTTTGAAACTGCAGATCATTTTAAGTATCATTGTCATCTTTATAACATAGACTGTATTAGTTCTTTAAAGCCTTTCCATATATTTGTGTCTTCTAGAATGTCTTTCAGCAACATTTTGTACTTGTTCAGTATGTAAGAATTTTGCTCCTGTGTTTCAGTTTATTTCTAAGTATTTTGTTCTTTTCAATAGTGTTGTACAGGAGTTGTTAGCTTAATTCCTTCTCTGGGTTGTCATTAGTAGCACAGAAATTCAGCGTCTTTTTGAGAAAACAAAACAAAACAAAAAATAAACCAAAATAAAACATCTAAGAAACTGAGTATAGAAGGAATGTACCTCAACCTGAGAAAGGCCATATATGACTGATCCACAGGTAACATCACCCTTGACAGAGAAAGGTTGAAAGCTATACCAATCAGGAGGAAGACGAGAGTGGCCATGCTCACACCTCCTTTTCAAAATAGCACTGGGATAACAATTTCTGTGAAAGAGTGTATTTTACAAAAAGATCGTGCCATCCTGGCAGTGAGATTATTTTACTTACTTAATTTTCACTAAATTTTATTCCCTATAAAGATTTTTCAGATGGTAGCCCTTTTCTGTCCTGAAATCTCAGCTTAAGGATAATCTTTGAAGAAAGTTCTTCCCTGGTCATTCTCCATGGGATTCTCCCTTAATATCCTACTTATTGCATTAGTAACTAATGAGGACAACAATTAGTTTACTAAATTGTCCCTTGATTTACTGTCTGACTTTATTATGAGATTATAAGGTTTTAGAGGAAGGACATTATACATGATTTTCCCTCCCTGTCTTTAGTTGTGTATTCTCAGTCTTAGCCATTTCCTGGCATTAAAGATGTGCTCAATATAACAAAAATTTTTAAACAAAACTCTTGGAGAGTCATTAAATTAAAATTAGTGAATAAATATTTAAATATGTAACCACATTTCTAGGCAGGGTAAATTGAGTATTAAATAAAATGAAGCAAAAACATTATATGACAAGTGGGGAAATATATGATAAATTCATCTTTACTGGAACAAAATAACTAGGCTGAAATTTTATTCATGACTGTCAAAGGTCTCATAATGGTTTTAAAGCTATTTTTCTTTTGCTCCATATTATATCTTATAGGCCTTCATTATGTGATTTATTCCAGTAACATCTTTACATTTAGATGTACTTTCAAGGTTCTACGAATTTCTGAGTGAATGATGTAATTAAGCAAGAATCAGACTTGGAACTTTCCAATCCTAGGACTTAATAAGGAATGTGGTCAGAGGGATAAAATGTCCAGTGATCTTTGCCTGTACTGAGAAGATGCTAGAAGTGATAAAATTTTCAAGAGGTCCTTCTTAGGTTTAAAATACTGCTTAAGAAAAAGTACAAGAGTGTCTCTCAAAATTTCAAGCCAACTATTATGCCCAAATCAACACTATAGAAAGAGAAGGACTCACTAACTGAATGGTATTTTCTATTTAGAAATTAGCAGGAAAGAAGTTACTTGAGAAGAGTCTCCCTGGGAACTTGCTGGTGGCTGTCTTTTTATGTAAGCATAGGAATTCCTTGTCTTTTTGATAAATTATACTAATGTGATAAATTATTGTTTTTCTGAGTAGACCATGGAATTCCCAGGAAGTAATCTACAGTGCAAATAAAAGCAATCTTCTGAATAAGCAAGAGACTCCATGGAGAAAATGGATAGATAGTCGATTGAAATAAAATATATTCTCAAGTAATAATACAGCTTTTTGCCCTCTCTTATCAAACTGGGTAACAGAGGAAATCTAGGTGTTTGAAAATGAGTTAAAAGTGTTTCTTCAGATTGTAGATTTGCCTTCAGAAGGTAAGACTAATAATAATAGTGGAAACCAGATTTGCAATTATGTTGATCATCTTTATTATGTAAGAGTGAGATCACTTTGAGAGAAAAGTTTCATTCCAATTCTAATTTTATCACTTAAAAATGGAGGACTTTATGAAAATTAATTAGATGACATGAGCCCTCAGTTTGTTCAACTCTGAAATGAGGATTATAATTCTTGTTACCTTTAAGATATACTGTAATTAAGTTGTGATTGTGTGATTGGAATCCACTTTAGGTATTGTGAGCAGTGGAGTGATAGATCTGACTCAGATTTAAGAAGTATCATTTTTAAGCATCAGAACAAACTGATGGAGGCCAAACAATCTGATGGAGGGACATGGCAAGAGGCTAGTGCAGTGGGCCAGAATAATTGGGAAGGGGAAGGAAATGATCAAGTTTGTGATATATTTTAAAGGAGGTTAATAAGATTTGTTAAAGGTATCAATATGTGAAATGTGAGCAAGAAATGCACTGTGATTTTTCTTGTCTGAGCAATCACATGGAAGGTGGTGCTATTTAATGAAGTGGGGAACACTTACATTTATTGCTGCAAAGTAAAATTTGGTTTAATAAGTACTGAACTGATATCCAACTGGAGATGTTCAAAGTTGGAGGTGTTGCATATATGAAGTTAAGGGAGAGACCCAATAGTGGAATCCTTTCACATTTAGTGGTCAAGAAAAGGAGGCATATACAACCAAAGACTGTAACAAAAAGGACTCAGGGAGGGAAGAGACAATCACGGGCAGTGATCTTCCATTCCTAGTTTGATACGCTCACTTTGAATATTTCAATTATCTTAAATGCTTCTCAAGTATTTCACTTTTTTGGCTTTATAAACTATGTACCTTTTCATGGAATTCCCTTATCTCTCTTTTCTTGTCCTTCTGATTTTCCTTTAAAACTTAGCTAACGCATTGTTTTCTCTGGGAAGCCTTCTCTAATTCCTGTTTGGTTGATATATTCCTACCCCAGGATCTTTGCATTGTGCAGCTCTTATTATAATGGCACTCATTACCTTGGTGATTATTATGTAAGATATCACTGAGTGTAGGAAACCACGGCTTATTCAATTTGGAAATCACAACATCTCTGAAGCATGTGACACAAACAACTACTTTCACATTCTTTTATTTGTATTAATGAATAAAAGATTAATCTTCTAATGCATTTAAAAGTTTCACCCCCTTGTTTTGCAGATCATTGCTTCCTTTATGAGAAGTCAGCTCCTATGCAGACTGGATGGAACCAAGAAACAACATAACCTACCTTGTCCTCTTGGGCCTCACACAGGATGGAAAGGAACAGAAGGTACTTTTTGTTATGTTATTGCTCATCTATATTTTGACCGTGGTGGGCAACCTGCTCATTGTGGTGATTATAGCTGTCAGTAAGTCCCTGGGCTCTCCTATGTACTTGTTTCCTGCTAACTTATCTTTTATGGATGTCACTTATTCCTCTTGCATTTCCCCCAGATTGATTTCAGACATGTTCTTTGGGGAAAACACCATATCCTTCCAATCTTGTATGACCCAGTTATTTACAGAGCACTTTTTTGGTGGATCAGAAGTCTTTCTTCTGCTGGCGATGGCCTATGACCGCTATGTGGCCATCTGTAAACCCTTGCATTATTTGGTTGTCATGAGGCAAAGTGTGTGTGTTGTGCTGCTGGTAGTGTTTTGGGTTGGAGGTTTTCTGCATTCAGTAATTCAAGTTAGCATGATTTATAGGCTCCCATTCTGTGGTCCCAATGTCATTGATCATTTTTCCTGTGACATGTACCCCTTACTGAGACTTATCTGTACTGACACATATGTCATTGGTCTGTTAGTGGTGGCCAATGGAGGCATGATCTGCATGATTGTGTTTGTGCTCTTGCTCACTGTCGTTTCCCAGGGCCCAGGGCCGCTAGTCCGCCCCGTCCGCTTCCACCCCGGGCTGGGGCGGCACTTGCTGGTGCTGCGGTGCGCTAGCTCACCAGGTTCAGGCAGCTCGTCCCCTGCTTTGAGCGCGCCTCCGTCGCAGGTTCTTCTCCTGAGGGAGGGAGAGAAAAAGGGGGCAGGAGAGGGAGATGCAGAGAGTAAAGACAGAACTCATGGTTTCCAATCAGGCAAAAGAGAGCTTTATTCAAAAAACTGTCTCTTATAAAGGTTTCAAGGTGGGAAAACAAAGCAGCTGACCTAGGTCGGTTACCAGGTAAACAGAGTCAAATGAATATCAAAAGAAACACCCAGACTCGCCTCAGCAATGCTGGGGAGGGGGATTAGCACTGAATAATCCAAAATATGGTTTTGATCTTTTGTGCACCTTGGCCACTCTACGTCTGGCCCAGCAAGACAGACGCCAAAGTTATTTTGACCAGGAAATGGCAATCTCCAGCCTCCAGAAGTAAATCTTGTTTACTGGTTCACTCTCCGGAGAGTGATAATCATTGCCTGAGGCAGTTAGAAAACGTGGCGGCCCCCGACAGCTCACCTCTTATGGTGTCATCTTGCACTCACTAAAGAACCTGAGTCCGGAAGGGAGACGGAAAGCTCTCCAGACCTGTGGTTTCCACAGCACTGTGGTGGTCTTCTTTTTTGTCCCATGTATTTTCATGTATGCGAAACCTGCTAAGACTTCCCCATTGACAAGTCATTGAGTGTGTTTTATACAGTCATAACCCCCATGCTGAACTCACTGATCTACACTCTGCAGAATTCTGAGATGACAAATGCTATGAAGCAGCTCTGGAGGAGGAGGGTTATGTGAAGTAGTAAATGGACACATCATCCATCATGAAGGTAGTAACTTAGCATTAGGGCCAATCACAAATGTTGAAGTCCTTTTTACTGTAAATGCATTCACAGTTGGAGTCAATATATAATGTGCATTGAAAATGTAAATAAAATATTTTATAGAGTTACACTAACTCATAATTAGTCACTCCATTTCCTTTATTACTTTCATTTTCATTCTCTATTTTATTTCTATTCTGTTTCTTATCTTTCATTTACATTCTTTTCATTGCCAAAATATTTGTTGCTATGTAGACTATCTTCTCTATTCAATTTCTTTTCCTTACACGTGAAATTTTTAGTGTAATACTTTATTTTGTAAAAAATGTTTATTTTTTGTGTGTTTAAGAGAAGGAGAGAGAGAGAGAGAGAGAGCAGGGAAGGGGCAGAGAGAGAAAATTCCATGTAGACTCTGCATTGTCAGCACGGGTCCTGATGTGGGTTCATGAGAACATGACCTTAGCTGAAGGTATGAGTCGGCACTTAAGCAACTTAGCCACCTAGGCACCCCAATTTTCCATGATATATTTGCAAGTATGGTAGGTAATAATAAATATTAAAAACAAAGTCCATACTAAGAGGATATGGTGTAGAATAAACATCCTACCCATCTCTCATCATAGTCTCCCTCTTATTCTATATGTAGTTATTATTCTAAGATTATTATGTTTCTAAGGCTGTTCAGTTAATAATCCTTGCTAATGCAATAATATTTCCATATATGTGTTTGTGTTTTTGTCTCTGTGTATAACTTGTGTATTTGCTACTCAGTCCCTGAATTTCTTTCCCTATCAGTCTATAGATGTTACTCATTCTCAGATTCCTCATACTGCCTAAAACTTCTTTATAAAGAAACAGTAAAATTAGTGTTTCTAGTCTTTTTCATGTTCTCGAATCTTTTTCTATGATCAATAACTCTACAGTGAGGTTTTTTGAAAATTTTCAAGAAGGACTTTTAGAAGTGGAATTATTCATCAATTGGTATGTGTATTTAAAACTGTTGGGAAAGGGGGTGGGGAGTGGTGGTCATGGAGGAGGCACTTGTGGGGAAGAGCACTGGGTGTTATATGTAAACCAACTTGGCAATAAACTATTAATAAAAAAACTGTTGATAATAGATTTATTGCCCAAACATTCATGAACTTGTACCAGGTGACACTACTTCCCTTGGTCTAGAAAACACCTGTTTGTGTACAGTACTTGATGCAACCCTTGCTTGACAAACATTTATGGTATTTGAGAATCTGATGAAAGACATTGTGTTTCATTTGTTTACTTGAATTGAAATTCAGTAACTATAATTGCATTTGAGCATCTATTCATATGTTTAAAATTATGATATTCCTCTTTTATGGATTATCTACTAATGACTTTTACCTGTTTTATTTGATTGCTGATCTTTTCCATGTGGATGTGTGTGGTTTAGTCAAGCACTGAAGAAATTATCCCTTTCACCATTGTATGTGTAAGTATTATTTTTCCAGCCTATGATTGGGTTTGGATGTTTTTATACTGCAGATAATATTTTTGGTCATGTAGAAATAGTATTACATTTACATAATCAAATCTCTTAATACTTTCTTCGGCTTTTAGATCTTTCTCAGAACATCTTTCCCTTTTTCAGTGTTAACAAAGTATTCTTCCACAGGCTTTCCAATGTTAATTTTTTAACTGTTTTGTGGTCTTATATTTTATGTTAAAGTTTTTGATCCACCTACACTTTGATATAAGAAATTAATTAGGGATTAAATTTTATTTATTTTTAAAGGAGGGTATTTGTAGAGTTATATATTTCATTTTCTCCACTCCACTGCTTTAATATGCTTACTTTTAATTCTAAAATATGCCATGTGCTTACATTCAATTAAGACTCTGTTATTTTCCATTTATTTATTTAAAAAAATTTTTTAATGTTTTATTTATTTTTGATACAGAGAGAGACAGAGCATGAGAGGGGGAGGGGCAGAGAGAGAAGGAGACACAGAACCGGAAGCAGGCTCCAGGCTCTGAGCTAGCTATCAGCATAGAGTCTGACACGGGGCTCGAACCCACGAACCTGAGATCTGACCTGAGGCGAAGTTGGAGGCTTAACTGACTGAGCCACCCAGGTGCCCCCCATTTATTTTTTTATTCATGTGTCAATTCAAACACAATATAATGTACTTTATTTATAAGATACTTTGATATCTGATAAGCCTAGTACTCCTTCATACTATTCTTTATCAGAACTGTTGTCTATTCATATTTATGTTTTAATATAAAAATTTAATAGGCTACTCTAGTAAAAACTAAGCTTAGTTAATATTTTCAATATGATTTGATTTAGAAAGAACTAATATCTTTAGAGAATGGAAAATTCTTTAAAATTTTTTTAATGTTTATTTATCTTAGAGAGAGAGAGGGAGAGGGAGAGAGAGAATGTGCAGGAGAGGGGCAGAGAGAGACATGCACAGAATCCAAAGCAAGCTCCAGGCTGTAAGCTGTCAGCACAGAACCCCATGCAGGGCTCAAACTCACGAACTGTGAGATCATGACCTGAGCCAAAGTCAGATGCTCAGCCGACTCAGCCACCCAGGTGCTGGAGAATTGAAAGTTCTTATCCCAAAACTGGGTATGTCTTTTCACTTAACAAATCTTTGACGTTCATATAGACCTCCTATATTTCTTTTTAACTTTAGTCTTTTTTTTTGTAGCTTAATGCTCTTTTGCTAATAGTCTTCTGTTCTCCAAATGTCTATTGTTTCAGTGTAGAAAATCTGTCTTTTCCCACTTTCTAATAAGACATAATCTTCACAGTAAGAAGTAAGTTCAGAATTTTTTATGTATTTTAAAAGCAAGCCCATGGGGCACCTATGTGGCTCAATCAGTTAAGTGTCAGACTTCGACTCAGGTCATGATCTTCCAGTTCGTGAGTTTGAGCTTTGCATGGGGCTCTGTGCTGACAGCTCAGAGCCTGGAGCCAGCTTCATATTCTGTGTGTCCCTTTCTCTCTGCCCCTTCCCCTGCTCATGCTCTGTGTCTCTCTCTCAAAAATAATCATTAAAAATTTTTTAAAAAACAAGCCCTTCATCATATATAATTTGCAAATATATAAGTTACAAATATTTTCTTGCATTCTATATCTTGTCTTTTCATTTTCCTTAATTATCTTCTGAAGTGCAGAATTTCTATGTTATAGAGTCCAATTCATCAGTTCTTTAATTGGTCATGCATTTATGGTAAGTGTATGATTTTATAAAACACTTAAACTGTTTTCCAAAGTGTAGCATATTACTAGCAGCAAATGACATTTCTAGGTTTTCTCTATCGTTGTCATGACTTAGTATTATCAAATTTTTATTATTGTCCTTTGAATAGATCAGTAGTGATATCTTGTTGTGGTTTTACTTTACATTTCCTGAATAGCCAGTGATGTTGAAGAATTTTTGTGTGTTGTTTTTTTTTTTTGCCCTTTATGTGTCTTCTTTGGTGAAATGCCTGTTTAGTTCTTTTGACCATTTAATACTAGGTTATTATTATTGAAAGTTGGGACTTCTTTATGTATTTCAAAACAAGCCGTTTATCAGATATATAATTTGCAGATATTTTCTTGCAGTCTGCACCTCGTCTTTTCAGAAGTGCAAAATTTCTGTTATGGGGTCCAGTTTATCATTTTTAATCGATCATGCTTTTATTGTTATACCAGGGAATCTTTGCCTAAATCAAGGTCGCAAAGATCTTATCTGATGTTTCTACTGATAAGTCCTATAGTTTTAGGTTAAGCATTTAACTTTATAGCTATTTTGGATTAACTTTTATTTATGACGAGGTATTGATAAAAAATTTACTTTTTGCATATAGGTATTATTATTATTGCAGAACTGTTTGTTGAAAAGACTATCATTGTGTATTGAGTTGCCTCTATTCATTTTTCATAAGTCATCAAATGCAAGTGTCTGTCCATATAATATTCTATCTCATTGATCTCATATGTGTCCTTTCTCCAATACTATAAATTAAATCTGGAAAGCAGGTAGTATGAGTTCTTGAACTTGCTCTTTGCAAAATTAATTTTGGCTATTCTAGTTATTTGACATTTCTATATAAATTTTTTAATCAGCTTGTTAATTTTTATACACACACAACTCAATTTCCTTGAGTCTACAGATCAATTTGAGGATATCTGAGACTTTAATAATAATGAGTGTTCAAGTTCCTGACTGGTATATCTCCATATATTTAGTTTCCCTTTGATATTTTCATTAGTATTTTGTAGTTTAAGCATCTTACAGTATATATGTATACATTTTATCCCTAAGGATTTAACAATTTTTATTGCTAGTTTAGATGGTGCATTTAAAAATTGCAATTTCAATTTGTTTTTTGTTAGTTTATACATATATGACTAATCTTTGACCATGTATCCTATGATTTTACTAAATTCACTAATGGTTCTAGTAGTTGTTTCTGTGGATTCTTTGAGATTTTCTAGGTATGCAACTATGTTGTCTATGAATAGGGAAATTTTGATTCCATCCTTTCCAATATTTTTTTATTTTGTTTTTTTACTACAGTAGGACTTACACCTGGTGTTGCTTAGGAGTTGTGATAGAGGCCATCCTTGCTCATGATCTTAGGAAAAGCATTTAGGTTTTTGTGATTAAGTGTGATGTTAACTATAGGGTTTTGGAGATGCCTCGTATCATATTGGGGAAGTGAACTTCTATTCCTAATCTGCCAAAACTGTTTCTCATGACTAGACATTGAATTTTGTCACAGCATTACTATTTTTTTTAAATACAAATTGTGTGTCTGAGTGCTGACTTTCAGTAGATTGAAGCGAGAGAGCTGCTCTGCTAAGTATGAAACCTTGACGTAGAAGCAGGTCATCTATAAATGGTTTAGTATCAGGTTCTCCATCAATGTGCTTTGTGTGACAGGTGAAGGGGTTGTAACTTTCTGGCCCTGCTTTATTTCCTGGGATGTAAGACTCTTAGCACCAGACCTTGGTCACCATGTGTGGTGGGGCATGCTGTGTCACATAGGGCTAGAAAAGCAATATGCTTATGGGGTCAGAGAGGGACTTACAGAGAGAATTGGGAGTTTTACTTTAAAATAACCTATTGTCAGCCATCTGGAAGTCCTCTTTGGAGAAGTGTCTATTCATGTCTTCTGCCTATTTCTTCACTGGATTATTCGTTTTTCAGGTGTGGAGTTTGGTGAGTTCCTTGTAGATTTTGGATACTAGCCCTTTATCCAATATGTCATTTGCAACTATCTTTTCCCATTCCATCAGTTGCCTATTTTCTTGATTGTTTCCTTTACAGTGCAGAAGCTTTTTATTTTGATGAGATCCCAAGAGTTAAGTTTTACTCTTGATTCCCTTGCCTTTGGAGATGTGTCAAGTAGGAAATTGCTGCAGTTGAGATCAAAGAGGCTGTTTCCTGCTTTCTCCTCTAGGGAATTGATGGTTTTCGGTCTCACATTCAGATCCTTCAGCCATTTTGAGTTTATTTTTGTGTATGGTGTAAGAGAGTGGTCTAGTTTCATTCTTCTGCATGTTGCTGTCCAGTTCTCCCAGCATCACCTGCTAAAGAGGCAGTCTTTTTTTCCATTGGATACTCTTTCCTGCTTTGTCAAAGATTAATTGGTCATACATGTGTGGGTCCAGTTATGGGTTCTCTATTCTATTCCATTGGTTTATGTGTCTGTTTTTGTGCCAATACCATACTGTCTTGATGAATACAGTCTTGTAGTAGAGGCTAAGGTCTGGGATTGTGATGCCTCCCATTTTGGTTTTCTTCTTCAATATTACTTTAGCTATTCAGGGTCTTTTGTGGTTCCATAAAAATTTGAGGATAGTTTGTTCTAGCTTTCTGAAGAATGATGGTGCAGTTTTGATTGGGATTACATTGAATGTGTAGATTGCTTTGGGTAATAATGACATTTTCACAATGTTTATTCTGCTGATCCATGAACATGGAATGTTTTTCCATTTCTTTGTGTCTTCTTCATTTTCTTTCATAAATTTTCTATAGTTTTCAGCATACAGATTGTTTGACATTTTTGGTTAGGTTTATTCCTCGGTATTTTATGGTTTTTCGTGCAATTGTGAATGAGATCAGTTTCTTCATTTCTCTTTCTGTTGCTCCATTATTGGTGTATAAAAATGCAACCAATTTTTGTATGTTTATTTTGTATCCTGTGACTTTGCTGAATTCAAGGATCAGTTCTGGTAGGCTTCTGGTGGAGTCAATCAGGTTTTCATGTAGAGTATCATGTCATCTGAGAAAGTGAAAGTTTGTCTTCATCTTTGATGGCCAACAGACACATGAAATGATGCTCGCATCACTCGTCATCAGGGAAATACAAATCAAAACCACATTGAGATACCACCCCAACCTGGTCAGAGTGGCTAAAGTGACAAATCAGGAGACTCTAGATGCTGGCGAGCATGTATGTGGAGAAACAGGCACCCTCCTACACTGTTGGTGGGAATGTAAAGTGGTAGAGCCGCTCTGGAAAACAGTGTGAAGGTTCCTCAAAAGATTAACAATAGAATTCCCCTATGACCTAGCAATAGCACTACTAGGAATTTACCCAAGGTATAGAGAAGTGCTGATGCATAGGGCCACAGGTACCCCAATGTTCATAGTGGCACTTTCAACAATAGCCAAATCATGGAAAGAGCCTAAATGTCCATCAACTGATGAATGGATCAAGAAGATGTGGTTTATCCATACAACGGAATACTACATGACAATGAGAAAGAATGAAATTTGGCCATTTGTGGTAACGTGGATGGACCTCAAGGTGTCATGCTAAGTGAAATAAGTCAGGCAGAGAAGACCTATGTTTTCACTCATAAGTCTAATGGGAGAAACTTAACAGAGGACCATGGGGAGGGGAAGAGGGGAAATTTAGTTAAGGAAAGGGAGGGAGACAAATCATGAGAGATTCTTTAACACTGAAAACAAACTGAGGGGTTAAGAGGGGAGGGGGAAGGGGAAGAGAGGTGATGGATCTGGAGGAGGGCATTTGTAGGGAAGAGCACTGGGTGTCATATGGAAACCAACTTGACAATAAACTATAAAAAACAAAACAAAAACAAACAAGCAAAAATAACCTATTGTCTTAAACAGTTTAAATGGCCTTGGGATGATATACACCTAGCATTTATTGTCTATCGTTTTTTGGAAACTTTTCTAAGCACATAGTCCTCATTTCTTCCTTATAGTGACACTATGAGGTTGATAGTGTAATTGGAGATGTATCAGTTGGGTGAGTGATCAGTCTTCCTCTTTTTTGGATTTGACATGCCCTTGGGAGGATCAACTATAACTTTGGTATTGAATTCTTGAGTTTTTCATACCAGCTCATGATGTGGTTTTATTAACTGGGCAGGTATCCACACAGGACCTTGAGGAGAAAGCATAGCAGCACACCTCTCTCCTATGTTAAAAATTGCATTGGACCCTTCCAGGTTGGCTCCTCATTGTCAATCTGTATCATACCTTCGGATTTGGAGTTCCAGTTCCACTTGACAATGTTTGAGCATTGTAGAGTGAAAATTTTTATCTAACTGCGGATGATTTACTGTAAATAGGGTTCTCCTAAATCTTGCCCTAAGGATGGCAAGAGAAACCCCTTTTGTTTTAATTAGAGTAGTTTTAAATATGTTTAATGATGGCTTGATGGTGTGGCAGTGAAGGGGTTTTGCCATTAGGTGGAGAGACATAGGAGAAAATAGTAAAATGTAATTAGAATAACAAAAAGAAAAGGAAACCCAAATAAGAGTCTTTTGATAGTTGATAAATTTTTTTTGTTTATTTAGTTTTATGTTAATAACTTTTGCTCAGTTTGAATGTGTTATGCCCAGATCACAATATTGTCCCCCCAAACCAGAGACCACCAGGGAGACTGAGTTATGCATGCAAAAGCAAAGGACTTTATTACAGGCTCGAGCTTGGGCTCACAGACTTCACCAGCACAGTAGATCCATGCTGAGAGCCCCGAACAAGGGCTGAGCAGGGTTTTTATGGGATTTGGGAAGGAGGAGTTACAGGAAATTGTGACACAGGTACAGTGATCCAATCATTATCGCATAACAGCATTGGCAGTAACTTTAACCATACACATTGTCTAGAGTATTTGTTACTTTTGGCGGGACCCAGTCACAACTTTTAGAGTATTAACCAATTACAGAGTGGACCCAGGCCCCTCACATAGGGTGTAACTAGCCTTAAGCAATAAGTGATTATCTATAGCTTCTATCTCTAGGCCTGCCCTTAGGAAAGTTAAGCATTTTAGCTGGCCGCTTCTGATTGGGTGTTACTAGGGTGGTCCCTGGTTGAGCAATCTGTGCCCTTTTATTGTCTAATGATTCTGAGAAACCGACACTTAGGCCTCCAAGGTCAGAGGGGAATCTTGAAGCCTGTCATGGAGTCAGTTTGGTTCAGACCTGTGTTCTTTCAAATGTAGTTTTTAATTTTGGAAAATTTTTACCCATTTGTTTTATGATCTTAAAGATGTCAAGTAGTTTTTTTGTTCTAAACATTTTTTAATAAATCTCTTTGAATATGAAACACGTTTTGTAAGAGCATCAGAACAATAATTTAAAATGACAAAATATTTAAAAATAGATATAATTAATAATTTGATATGAGAGTTTATTATAATTGACAAGAAAATTTAGTTATTTTTGTGACGTATAACATTTTGATAATTATAATATTAAGTGATGGCCTTATGTCAAAACATTAAAAATTTTGGAATTTCATATATGTATTTGATTTATAACATTGACCTAAGCAATATAACCTAAGGTTTATTATTTTTTGTTTGACAGGGATTTTAAAGTAACATATTAGATAAAAAGGCCTGATTGGTTAAAAAGAATTTATAATTTAAATCTTAGAAAGTTTGTTAAAACCTTACAAAGTTATAAAGCTCATCCTAAATAAGATTATAGATCATTATAAATTTTTATTTATTCAAACTAAATGGCAAAAAGAAATTTTTAAGGCAAATATGTACGTTTACATAGTTGTTAGTGAAACTTAGCTCCTTTAACATTGAGATATTTTGTTTCAATAAAGACCTAATAAAGACAAACCATGAAACTTTGTGTTTTTTTGACAGACAAAAGAGAAAATACCTTTGTTTACTTAAACATTTTTTTATTTAAAAATTTTTAATGCCTATTTATTTTTGAGAGAGAGAGAGACGGAGAGAAAGAGACAGCGTGCAAGTGGGGGAGGAGCAGAAAGAGATGGAGACATAGAATCTGAAGCAGACTCCAGGCTCTGAGCTGTCAGCACAGAGCCAAATGCGGGGCTTGAGCTCACAAACAGTGAAATTATAACCTAAGCTGAAGTCAGATGCTCAACCAACTGAGCCACCCAGGTGTCCCTACATTTTTTTTTAGAAAAGCAGATCCATAATTCAAGAAAATTGTCTTTTGAACATAGAGAAAAGCAGAATTTTAATCTTGTATTACTGAATTTAAAAAATCCATTTATTTTAACCTTAGTCCATTTTGACCACATATAAAATGTTTTTTTCCCCAAAGATTTTTCTTCACAAGCCTTCTACAACTTTTCTTTTACTTAGATTTTGTCCCAAGCCATTTCTTTCCAAGTAACCAGTCTCATTTTGGAAAAATATTATTTTTTTCCATTAACAAAAACATTCCCATTTCTTCTATCTTTCTTATATATCTTCTATTTTTCTACATACAAAGTTATTTTTCTTATTTTTATCAGTCTTATTTATATTTAACAGAGTTTTAGTGTATTAGGAGAAACAGCAAGGGAGTGTCTGAGTCCCCTTTGTTAGGGGTGGCATGGGTTAGGTTTTGGAACATTTCTATATATATTAATTAGGGTTGTTTGTAAATTTGGGTAGGTTCTTTTTATTTGTTTAAGATCTTGCAAGGAAAATGAAACCTTTATGGGGCCAAATGTACCATGAGTCGTTTTAGTCAATGGATACATTGAATGTGCCTTTCTTTTAGGGGAAGGTTTTAATCCCTGGCAATCCTGGAGCAGGAGAGCATGAGGATCTAACAGGTGCCTTTTTCTGAGAAGAGGCCTGGGGGTGGGGGGGGGGTGGGGAGTCTGCAAGTACTTGCCTTTTTTGGCTGCTTAAAGGGACCAGTAGGTTGGCACATAACTTAAAACTCTTAAATAAGTTTGCCTGCTCCTGTAAAGCAAAGAAGACCTGTATATAAGGAACGTTTGACCATTTACATTCTCTTGTACAGCATAGATCTAACTGTAAGATAAGATAATACTGTTAAGGCACCTAGTGTAGGCGGGTCTGGAATACCTTTATCCTTTTTTTTTTATTCCTGTCACTGCCACTCTTTCAGCTTCCCACTTGAAGCTGCAGCCTGCCTCTCAGAAGGTCTCTTCTCTTTTCCTGCCTGATGTTAATTCTTTCCCTACTTATTTCCCCCACCCCCAAATAGGGTCCCTAAGTGCCATTAGGGAACAGGGACGATGGCCACTCTGGCTTCTTTAAGCTGACAAGGGACAGTGGGGGGGGGGAGGCCATGGTAGTCAGAGTCTACCCAAGGGTAGATTGAGTGGTTTAAGGTATTGTGTTAAAGGAAGGCTGGCAGGCATGAGGCAGCGTAAACATTGGTAGACAGAGAAAACTACAAACTGAAGATTATATTGACCAACAGGATGGCATCTTCTAGGATAATGTCCCGAGGTTCCAAACCAGTTAAACAATTCAAGAGAGGCCCGGACTCTGTCCATTTGTGCCTGAATGTCATGTATTACTTGTGAGACTCTGTAATAATTACTAGTTACATTGAAACAACATATGTGAGGGTATTTTTTTTTTATAACCCAGGTGATGGAGGATTACAGAAGAGGTGAGGTGCCACCAAGAAGGCTGGAGATGGATAAAAGCCCAGAGACAGAGACAGAGGTCCCCTGGTCTTAAAGCCTATTAGCTCGAATAGATGAGCAGAGGCAGACTTTCTTTTTTTCTTTTCTTTCCTTTTCTTTTCAAAATCCTGCCAACTATTTTAATCAGCTTTTTCTTGTAATGTATGAATAGCAATGCAGTATAAGGTCCTGGTATATAAATGAGCGATCTTTATTGGGCCAAGAGCATTTTTTAAGTAGTGCCCTATACACTCCCAATCGGCCACTTCAAGGGATCCCTTAGCAGAGTACCACAGACGTTGTTGATAAATCATAAAAAGCAATTTGGTTAAATCTTTGTCTGGGACTTTACATCCTATTGGTGCAAAAACATATGGAGTTGCTCCTTATGTATATTCTGCTGTTTCTATAGAGCAACTTCCATGACAGGCAAACATGAAAACAAAAGTAAAAGAGAAAAGAAGATGAAGGGTTCTGCATGCCTGATTGGAAAAAGAAAGATTAGGGATATTCTGCTCATCTTGTCGTGGGCACCAAGTGCCGGTAATTACTAACTGAATGTCATTTTACCTTTTTGGGCTTGAGAGACGAGGTATGCAACCGGAAGCAGTCAATTCTGCATGTCTCTGTCCAGCTACTTGTAGCCATGCCCTGAAGAAAAAGTTCTCAGGCACTTGGACGGAGCGAACGTGCAGGGCTGCCTCTGCCAGCGAAATGGTAGCAGCAGCAAACTGCACATAGTCTTTATTTTATGTTCACCAGGTATAAACAGCAAAGAGTGTTAAAGCATGGGAGGAAACACAAAGAGCCTCAGACATAGATCAAACACACATCTGGTGTTTACATGAAAGCATGTAGGGAAGATGTGCAGTTTCAAGGACTGCTAGACAATTACAGTGGGTTTGTTCCCTAACTGACTCCTAGGAGATCATGGGGCCCTATATTCCTAGTGCTATCGTATCTGACGGCATTGAGACCAGAACATCACTGATGTTTCAGCAATTACCCCATCCACTTTCCCAGAACTTACAATATACTTTCTAGAAATAACTCCACAGGTAGTCCTAAAAAGAAAATACACTGCAATTCAGACCTATTTCAAGAAGCAAGAAAAATCCCAAATACAGAACCTAACCTCACATCTAAAGGAACTAGAAGCAGAACAGCAAAGAAACCCCAAATCTAGCAGCAGAAGAAAAAATAATAAAGATTAGAGCAGAAGTAAACAATATAAAATCCAAAAAAATGTAGAACAGATCAATGAATCTAGGAGCTGGTTTTTTGATCGAGCAGGCAAAATTGATAAGCCCCTAGCCAGACTTCTCAAAAAGAAAAGAGAGAAACTAAATAGATAAAACACAAGTGAAAGAGGTGAGATCAACACCAATCCCACAGAAATACAAATAAATATTAGAGAATACTATGATAAATTATATGTCAACAAACTGGAGAATTTTGGAAGAAATGGAAAAATTCTAGGACACCCACACACTACCAAAACTGAAATGGGAAGAAATAGAAAATTTCTAAAGAACCATAACTAGTGAAGAAATTGAACTGACTATTAAAAATCTCCCAATAAATAAGAGTCCTGGACCAGATGACTTGCCTGGGGAATTCTACCAGACATTTAAAGCAGAGTTAATACCTCTCCTTTTCAAGCTGTTCCAAAAAATAGAAACAGAAGGAAAGCTTCCAGATTCATCAAATTACCTTGATTCCCAAGCCAGACAGAGACCCCACTAAAAAGGAGAAATATAGACCTTATTTTCTTGATGAACATGGATGCAAAAAGTCTCCACAAGATGCTAGCAAATCGATTCAATGGTATATTAAAAGAATTATTCACCATGATCAAGTGGGGTTAATTCCTGGGCTGCAGGGCTGGTTGAGTAGTCTCTACTCAATCAATGTGAGACATACATAAATTAAAAAAAGGTTAAGAACCATATTATCCTGTCAACTGATGCAGAAAGAGCATTTGACAAAATACAGGATCCTTTCTTAATAAGCATCCTCAAGAAAGTGGGGATAGAAGGAACATACCTTAACATCATAAAAGCCATATATTAAAGGTCCACAGCTAATATCATCCTCAATGGGAAAAAAAACTGAGACCTTTCCTCCTGAGATCAGGAAAAAAATGGGGATATCCACTCTCACCACCATTATGCTGAAAGTCCTAGCATCAGCAATCAGACAACAAAATGAAATAAAAGGCATCCAAGTTGGGAAAGAGGAAGTCAAACTTTCACTTTTCACAGATGACATAATACTCTATATTAGACTACCCAAAAGACTCCACTAAAATACTGTTAGAACTGATAAATGAATTCAGCAAAGTCACAGGATATAAAATTAGTGTCCAGAAATTGGTTGCATTTCTATACAATTATGAGGCAACAGAAAGAAAAAAATCAAGGAATCTGTCCCATTTACAATTGAAACATAAAATATGTAGTAATAAACCCAACCAAAGGTAAAAGATCTGTACACCGAAATGATAGAAAACTTATGAAAGAAATTGAAGAAGACACAAAGAAATGGAAAAACATTCCATGCTTTATGGTTTGGAGGAGGAACAAATATTGTTAAAATGCCAATACCACCCAAAGCAATCTACACATTCAATGCCATCACTATCAAAATAGCACTGACATTCCTCTCAGAGCTAGAACAAATAATCCCAAAATTTGTATGGAACCTGAAAAGACCCTGAATAGCCAAAGAAATCTTGAAAAAGAAAAACAATGGTCTATGTGTCTGTTTTTGTGCCAATACCATACTGTCTTGATGATGACAGCTTTGTAGTAGAGGCTAAAGTCTGGGATTGTGATGCCTCCCGTTTTGGTTTTCTTCTTCAATATGACTTTGGCTCTTCAGGATCTTTTGTGGTTCTATATATACAAATTTGAGGATAGTTTGTTCTAGCTTTGAGAAGTATGTTGGCACAATTTTGATGGGGATTGCATTGAATGTGTAGATTGCTTTGGGTAGTAATGACATTTTCACAATGTTTATTCTTCCGATCCATGAACAGGGAATGTTTTTCCGTTTCTTGGTGTCTTCTTCAATCTCTTTCATAAGTTTTCTGTATTTTTCATCATATAGGTCTTTTACATCCTTGGTTAGGTTTACTCCTAGGTATTTGATGGTTTTTCGTGGAATCGTGAATGGGATTAGTTTCTTGATTTCTCTTTCCGCTGCTTCATTTTTGGTGTATAGGAATGCAACTAATTTCTGTACATTGATTTTGTACCCTGCAACTTTACTGAATTCATTAATCAGTTCTAGAAGGCTTCTGGTGGAGTCAATTGGGTTTTCCATGTAGAGTATCATGTCATATGCAAAAAGTGAAAGTTTGACTTCTTCTTTGTCAATTATGATGCCTTTTATTTCCCAGAACTGGGCCCACAAATGTACTGCCAATTAATTTTTGACAAAGCAGGAAAGAGTATCCGATGGAAAAAAGACTGCCTCTTTAACAGGTGGTGCTGGGAGAACTGGACAGCAACATGCAAAAGAATAAAACTAACCACTTTCTTACACCATACACAAAACTTAACTCAAAATGGCTGAAGGACTTGAATGTGAGACAGGAAACCATCAAAACCCTCGAGGAGAAAGTAGGAAAAAACCTCCTAGACCTCCACCGCAGCAATCTCCTACTTGACACATCCCCAAAGGCAAGGGAAATGAAAGCAAAACTGAACTCTTGGGACTTCATCAAGATAAAAAGCTTCTACACTGCAAAGGAAACAATCAAGAAAACTAATAGGCAACCGACAGAATGGAAAAGATAGTTGCAAATGACATATCAGATAAAGGGCTAGTATCTAAAATCTACAAGGATCTCACCAAACTTCACACCCACAAAACAACCCAGTGAAGAAATGGGCAGGAGGCATGAACAGACACTTTTCCAAAGAGGACATCCAGATGGCCTACAGGCACATGAAAGGATGCTCAACATCACTCATCATCAGGGAAAGACAAATCAAAACCACACTGAGATACCACCTCATGCCAGTCAGAGTGGCTAAACTGAACAAATCAAGAGACTATAGGCTGGCGAGGGTGTGGAGAGACGGGCACCCTCCTACACTGTTGGTGGGAATGTAAACTGGTGCCGCCGCTCTGGAAAACAGTGTGGAGGTTCCTCAAAAAACTATCCATAGAACTCCCTTATGACCCAGCAATAGCACTGCTAGGTATTTACCCAAGAGATAGAGAAATGCTGATGCATAGGAGCACATGTACCCCAATGTTCATAGCAGCAATGTCAACAATAGCCAAAACATGGAAAGAGCCTAAATG
>PJEM01017142.1:0-23157 GCA_004023845.1 Helogale parvula | reverse complement strand
TAATATTGAAGAAGAAAACCAAAATGGGAGGCATCACAATCCCAGACTTTAGCCTCTACTACAAAGCTGTCATCATCAAGACAGTATGGTACTGGCACAAAAACAGACACATGGACCAATGGAATAGAATAGAGAACCCAGAACTGGACCCACAAGTATATGGCCAATTAATCTTTGACAAAGCAGGAAAGAGTGTCCAGTGGAAAAAAGACAACCTCTTCAACAGGTGGTGTTGGGAGAGCTGGACAGCAACATATAGAAAAATGAAATTAGACCACTTTCTGACACCATGCACAAAAATAAACTCAAAATGGATAAAGGATCTGAATGTGAGACAGGAAACCATAAAAACCCTTGAGGAAAAAGCAGGAAATAGCCTTCTAGACCTCAATCGCAGCAATTTCTTCCTCGACACATCCCCAGAGGTCAGGGAATCAAGAACAAAAAATAAACTACTGGGACCTCATCAAGGTACAAAGCTTCTGCAAGGCAAAGGAAACAATCAAAAAAACTAATAGGCAACCAACAGAATGGGAAAAGATAGTGGCAAATGGCATAGCAGACACTTCTAACTCAGTGAAACACAGTTTACTTTAAAAATAGTTCCTTCACATGGTTGAATCTCCACACTTGCCTTCCAACTCACCACTTACATTTTCAAACACTTCTATGGCAGTAAAACACAATGGTAGTTGAAAGATCTTTTCTGCATATTGTGTTTTCACAGAGTTGAGTACACACTTTACTAAAAGTTTCCAGTATAGGTTTCCAGACATCTGTTACATAGTGAAACAAGAAAGTCATGGAAAGGTGTTTCCCCCACAATATTATTTCACAGTGGTGTATTTTATGCAAAGATTTTGAAAGACTTCTAAGTTCATGAAATAAGTTATTTGAAGGATGGGTTTTCCACAGCATTCTCTTGCAGAACTGAGTATATGGACTTTCCTATAATTCTACACATGGGACTGTGAACATTTTGAGCTAAGAAACTGGGTGAGCAATATGTTGGTTGAAATACCTGTTTCTCCTGTATTTTCTTAGAGTTCAACTAATGAAACGTGATGTTCATTGAAGCAGTGTTGTTCAACAAAGTGCAGATAGAGCACTTTCCTTATATTATGTCTCATTGATCTTTGAAATGCGGTTTTGGATACAAGAAGTTATTTGAAAGAAGATTTCTGCACAGCGTTGTTTCCCAGAGATAAGTAGATGGCACTTACCTTATGCTTCCCTGTGTATGTTTTATTTCTTTTATTTTAAATAGTTTATTATCAAGTTGTTTTCCATATAACACAGAGTACTCTTCACAAGTGCCCCTCTCCATGACCATAATCCTCCTTCCACCTCCCCCTCCCTCTTCAGCCCTCCATTTGTTCTCAGCATTCAAACCTCCCTTAATATGCCTCACTACTTCTCCCCAGCCATTTCCCCCCTCCCCCTTTCTGCGGGGGACCAGCCCACGCACCCCAGTCGAAAGGTCCCAGAGTAGGTGGTTGGTGTCAGTGAACTATTATAGGAAAGAAGACAGACAACATGAATGGTGATAAAACCACACTTTACTAAGAAAGTCAATGTCTTTTACGCCATAGGGGATTACACTTTTTTTTTTCTTTAATGATTACATAGTTTATGGTCCTTGAAAGAGTAAAAACATGCTCTGGGAAGGATCATTTTTTATCACATAAGAGAGAATAGCCGTGAGAACAGAAGTAAAAAAACAGGAATGAGGGAGTCTGTCTCTCAAAGAATTTTCTTTTCTTCAAGGCCCTTTAGCAGCTATGTCTGGGAAAGATGCTTATCGTTCAAGGAGTTAATTTTAGACAGAGGACTGTGTTTGCCTCAATAGCAGGCAATGAGCTGGGAACAGAAATAATGTAAGGGAAAGCTGGCACCACTAACTGACCCAAGTTGATTCAAAACTTAAGGTATATGCCTTTTTGCTTTTGCAAAGCAATGAGAAAATCATAGGTTAAACAAAAGTCACATGTGCAGCACAGGAGGCCAAATGTTGTTTCACAGTCTTTCGACTTGTTCCAAAACTTCCCAAATAGTTCTCCTGTGCCCCGGAAGCAGTTCCATCAATGGTCGCTCTGCAGAAGGTTTTTTGGCCTACTGGGCCCCAACATATCCTACTCCCATGGTCCCCTGTTAGGTTTCTCCTGTTAGACCTATGAGTGCAAACATATGGTATCTGTCCTTCTCTGCCTATTTCGCTTAGCATGACACCATCGAGGTCTATCCACTTTGCTACAAATGGCCAAATTTCATTCTTTCTCATTTCCATGTAGTATACCTTTGCATATATATGCCACATCTTCTGGATCCATTCATCAGTTTAGGGACATTTAGGAGCTTTCCAAGATTTGGCTATTGTTCAAAGTGCTGCTATGACCAATAGGGTACATGTGCCCCTATGCACCACCACTTCTGTATCCCTTGAAAAAATCTTTACCAGCGCAATTGCTGGGTCATAAAGGAGTTTTATTTATAGTTTTTTGAGGAACTTCCACACTGTTCTCTAGAGCTACTCTACCAGTTTATATTCTCACCAGCAGTGTAGGAGGGTACCTGTTTTTCCAAATCCTCGCCAGCATCTATAGTCTCTTGATTTGTTCATTTTAGCCATTCTGACTGGTGTGAGGTGGTATCTCAGTGTGGTTTTGATTTGTATTTCCAATGATGAGTGATGCTGAGCATTGTTTAAGGTACCTGTTGGCCATCTGGATGTCCTCTTTGGAGAAGTCTCTGTTCAAGTCTTTTGCCCATTTCTTCACTGGATTATTCATTTTTCAGGTATGGAGTTTAGTGAGTTTCTTGTAGATTTTGGATACCAACCCTTTATCTGATATGTCATTTGCCACTCCCTTTTACCATTCGGGTATGGAGTTTAGTGAGTTCCTTGTAGATTTTGGATACTAGCCCTTTATCTGATATGTCATTTGCCACTCCCTCTTACCATTTTGTCGGTTGCCTATTATTTTCTTTTTATTATTTCCTTTTCAGTTCAAATGCTTTTTATCTTAATAAGTTCCCAAAAGTTTATTTTTGCTTTTAATTCCCTTGCCGTTGGGGATGTAACATGTAGGAAATTGCTGCGATTGAGGTCAAAGAGGCTGTATCCTACTTTCCCTGTACAACTTTTATGGTTTCCAGTCTCAAATTCAGCTCCTTCACTCGTTTTGCATTTACTTTTCTGTATGGTATAAGAAAGTGGTCTAGTTTCACTCTTCTACATGTTGCTGTCCAGCTCTCCCAACACCACCTTTTAAAGAGGCTGTCTTTTTTCCATTGGATATTCTTTCCTGTTTTGTCAAAGATTAATTGGCCATACACTTGTGGGTCCAGTTCTGGGTTCTCTATTCTACTCCATTGGTATATGTGTGTGTTTTTGTGCCAAACCGTATGGTCTTGATGATGACAGCTTTGTAGTTAGAGGCTAAAGTCTGGGATTGTAGAGACTTCTGTTTTGGTTTTCTTCTTCAATATTACTTTGGCTATTCAGGGTTTTTTTGTGGTTCCATACGAATTTTAAGATAGTCTGTTCTAGCTTTGAGAAGAATGCTGGTGCTATTTTGATGGGGATCACATTGAATGTGTAAATTGCTTAGGGTAATAATTACATTTTCACAAAGATTATTCTTCCGATCCATAAGCAAAGAATGTTTTTCCAATTCTTTGTGTTTTCTTAAATTTCTTTCAAAGACTTCTATAGTTTTCAACGTACAGGTCTTTTACATCTTTGGTTGGGTGTACTCCTAGGTAATTTATTATTTTTTTCATGCAATTGTGAATGGGATTAGTTTCTTGATTTCTCTTTCTGTTGTTTTATTTTTGGTGTATAAGAATCCAACCAATTTCTTTACATTGATTTCGTAGCCTGCGACTTTACTGAATTTGTGGATCAGTTCTAGAAGTCTTCTGGTGAAGTCAATTGTGTTTTCCATGTAGAATGTTATGTCATCTGTGAAAAGTGAAATTTTGACTTCTTTGCCAATTCTGATGCCTTTTATTTCCTTTTGTTGAAGATTCCTGATGCTAGGACTTCTAGCACTATATTAAACAGTTCTGAGAGTGGAACTCCCTGTGGTGTTCCTTATCTCAGAGGGAAAGCTCTCATTTTTCCCACATTGAGAATGATATTAGCTGTGGGATTTTCATATGTTGCTTTTATAAAGTTTAAGTAAGTTCCTTCTATCCCGACTTTCTCGAGGGTTTTTATTAAGAAAAAATGTTGTATTCTGTTAAATGCTTTTATTGCATCTATCAAAAGAAAAATATGGCTTTTTCTTTGTTTATTTGATGTATCATATTGATGTATATGCGAATATTGAACCAGCCCTGTAACACAAGATTAAATCCCACTTGATCAGGGTGGATAATACTTTTTATGTGTTGTTGAATTCTATTTGCTAGTATCTTGTTGAGTACTATGGAACTTCATCAAGATAAAAAGCTTCTGCACTGCAAAGGAAACAGTAAAAAAAAAAAAAACAACTAATAGGCAATGGACAGAATGGGTAAGAGAGCGGCAAAGTCATATCAGACAAAAGGCTCATACCCAAAATCTACAAGGAAGACACCAAACTCTACACACAAAAAATGAGTAATCCAGTGAAGAAATTGGTAGAGGACATGGGGCAGAGGACATGAATAGACACTTCTCCAAAGAGGACATCAGATGGCCAAAAGGCATATGAAACAATGCTCAGCGTCACTCATCATTAGGGAACTACAAATCAGAATCACACAGAGATACCACCTCACACCAGTCAGAGTGCCGAAAATGAACAAATCAAGAGACTATAGTTGCTGGCGAGGATATGGAGAAATAGGGACCCTCCTACACTGTTGGTGGGAATGTAAAATGGTAGCTCCACTCTGGAGAACAGGGTGCAGGTTCCTCAAAAAACTACCAGTAAACTCCCCTATGACCAAGCAATAGCACAGCTTGGGATCTACTCAAGGGATACAGAAGTGCTGATGCATAGGGGCACATGTACCCCAATGTTTGTAGCTCCACTTTCATTAATCGCCAAATCATGGAAAGAGCCTAAATGTCTATCACCTGATGAATGGATCAAGAAGATGTGGTATATATACACAATGAAGTACTACATGGCAATGAGAAAGAATGAAATCTGGTCATTTGAAGCAAAGTGGATAAGACCTCGAGGGTGTCATGCTAAGCGAAATAAGTCAGGCAGAGAAAGATAGATACTATTTATTTTCATTCATAGGCCTAACAGGAGAAACCTAACAAGGACCCATGGGAAGGGGAAGAGTGGGAAAATAAAGTTAGGGAGATGGAGGGAGGCAAATCATAAGAGATTCTTGAATACTAAAACAAATGGAGGGCTAAAGAAAAAGGGGGAAGGGATGGGGGATTGTCATGGAGGAGGGCACTTTTGGGGAAGACCACTGGGTGTTATACGGAAACCAACTTGGCAATAAAGTATTAATTTAAAAAAATAGAGCACGCATTGCAAATAGACACCTGGGGGACTATATTTCTTTGTTACAGAACAAAAATGGCTAAAGTTAGTATTCAGTGCCTACTCCTATCTCCTGGCTGGCTGGCTGGAAAGGAAATTTACACTGGAAACACCTGAGAGTGAAGTTCTGCAGGCAGTCTGTGTCCTTCCTTCAGAAACAGAGGGAAAACTGGATCTTGTGTTTTTTCTCATCCTTTCCATCAGGAAATACATGCAGCCTTTGATTCAGAAGCAAGAGTTTCCTGCTATCAGCTGTTAATCAAGTCTGTGGAAACTGGACCTGATGGGGTAATTTCTGAAAGAGCCGTTTCTTTGCTGACCAGGTCCTGAAACATAGCATACTAATAGGAATCATATTTGACACAGAATGGCTAACCATCACTGCACTTAATGAGGATGGCCTAAAAGCAGGGACTTGGGCCACAAGGCTCTCCTTCTGTGGGAGATAGTTACTGTTTATTTTCACATAGCACAGAACAAGAGTGGGAGTTTAGCACCAATCTTTACGCTCTGCTGGTGTGAATTGAAAGCCCAATCTTCCCTAAATGTGACCCAAAACTTAGAAAATACATATTGGCAAGAATGGCTGGCTACAAGACACATAAAGGCTCTACATTACAAATGGGAATGGGGAAATTCCGGGCACACGTAACGACCTGATTTCTCCTTGCTGCATGTGTAAGGCCAGTCCCCACCCAACCCTCTGGGACCACCTGACAATATCCATAATGTAGGTTTATGACTTGCTTGGACACTTCATATGACTTAGGCCTCTCATTGTGAACAGAGGTAAAATAGACAGTCATAAGGGGTCCTGTTGCAAATCTATAACAGAATACAAAAAATTCAGACAGAGCTCAAATTTAAAGAGGGTATAGAGGGGTGTCTGTATGGCTCAGAGGCTTAAGCAGCTGCGGCTCATGTCATGATCTCCCGAGGATCGTGAGTTCGTGTCAAAATATCGAGCGAAAATGTGTGTCGAGTCACGGTGGTCGAGTGACGGTTATGGTGATTAGGAGATCAATGGCTAGGGTTAGGGTTAGATCCCAGGAGGCTCCAACAACCCATCTGACAGGTAGAAAAGTATGTGTTCAAGGCCTAAGTTGAGGGCGCATAGAAAATTGCTGGCAGGGCTTTGTCATGGGGATCGGGGGACGGTTTCCCACTCAGATCCAGGGACACAGGAACCTCCTTCCCCCACGCTGCCACAGCATGTAGGCTGAAGACATGGCAAGGTGGTGCTCCACACTTCACGCCAATCCATGTTGCACCACATCAGGTCCCAGAACTTGAGATTTTCTCCAACTTGGGACTCCAGGCACCAAGGGGGACAGAGCGCCAGCTAGGATTATAGTTCCACCTAGGGGAGTCACCAGAGCAGAAGCAACACCAGTCCCGTGATCTCCTTTGAAATCTTAAGTAAGCCCCGCAACGTGGGGCTGGCTCAGCTGAAAGGTGACTGGAGTCACAAGGGTCAGTTTAGGGGTCAGGGAGGGGGTTACATTCCTGGCTGTTAGTGTTAAATCCCAGGAGATTCCAGCAACCGATCTGACAGGTGGAAAAGCCTCTGCCCGGAGGTCTCAGTTGAAGGTGCACAGCAAATTGCCAGCAGGGCTTTGCCATGAGTTTCAGGGACTGACTCTTGCTCAGGTCCGGGTACATAGACCTCCAACCCCAACGTGGCTACAGCATGCTGGCTGAAGACATGGCAAGGTGGTACTCTGTACTTCATGCCAATTCACCCTGTAGCACCTCAGGTTCCAGGTCTTCAGGTTTCCCTGAATCTGGGACTTCCAACAACATGGGGGACAGAGCCACAGCCAGAATAAGAGTTCCACCCAGGGGAGATGCCAGGGGAGATGCAACACCCGTCTTGTGATGCCCTTTGAAAAATTAAGTAAGGGCAGATGACTGGGGCTGACTCAGCTGAAAGGTGGCTGGAGTCACGGCGTTCGGCTTAAGAATAGAGTAAGCTATAGATCCGTGGCTAGGGATAGGTTTAAATCCCAGGAGGTTCAAACAACCAATCTGCCATGCAAAAATGCATCTGTCCAGAAAGCTGAGTTTAGATGGCATGGCAAGTTGTCGGCAGAGCTTTGCAATGGGTTTCAGGGGATGTTCTCTCGCTCAGGTCCAGGGACACCCAGACCTCCATTCTCCATGCTGCTATAGCATTCAGGGTGAAGACATGGCTTGTTGGGGATTTCTAGGTCACGTAGATTCACCCTGCACAACTACTCCGCCTGGAACCCCAACTTTTCCTGAACCTGAAGTTGGGGCCCCATGGGGGAGACAGAGCCACATCTAGGATTAGGGTTTAAACCAGGGGAGAAGCAACACACGTCCGGTGATCTCCTTTGAAAACATTAAAGGTGGGCCTATATGCAGGGCTAGTTCAGCTGAAAGGTGACCAGAGTCACGGGGGTCAGGTTAGGGTTTGGGTGAGCTGTAGATCCATGGCTAAGGTTAGGGTTAGAGCCCAGAAGGATGCTGCAAACGATTCCTGAGGCAGAAATTCCTGAGGGCTGAATTGAGGGCACATGGCAAGCTGCTGGCAGGGTGTTGCCATGGGGTTCAGGAAACTGTTTTTCACTCAGGACCGGGGACACAGGAACCTCATTACCCCACGTTGCCACAGCATGCAGGCTGAAGACATGGCAAGGTGATGCTCCGCACTTCACGCCGATTCACCTTGCACCGCTTCAGGTCCCAGACCTTGAGAGTATCCTGGACATGGGATTCCGGGCCTTATAAGGACAGAGCCCCAAGTAGGGATACGATTCCACCCAGGGGACTCACAGGGGGAGAAGCAACACCAATCTCGTGATCTCCTTTGAAAACTTAGGTGAAGGCCGATGCGTGGGTCTGGCTCAGGTGAAAGGTGGCTGGAGTCACAGGGGTCGGCTTAGGGTTAGGGTGAGCTGAGGATCCCTGGCTAGTGTTAGGGATAGGCCCCAGGAGGCTCCAGCAACAGATCCGCCAGGTGGAAAAACATCCTCCCAGAGGGCTGAGTTTAGGGCACATGGCAAGTTGCCAGCAGGGCTTTGCCTTGGGTTTCGGAGGACCGTCTCTCACTCAGCTCCAGGTACACGGACCTCCACCGCCAACGTGGTGACAGCATGCTGGCTGAAGTCACAGCAAGGTGGTACTCAGTACTTCACGCCAATTCACCCTGTAGCACCTCAGGCTCCAGGTCTTGAGGTTCCCCCAATCCTGGGTCTCTCAGAAACATGGCGGACAGAGCCCCAGCTAGGGTAATAGTTCCACTCAGGGGAGTCCCCAGGGCAGCAGCAACACCAGTCCCATGATATCCCTTGGAGACTGAAGTGAGGACCGATTCGCAGGGTTGGCTCAGTTGAAAAGTGGAGAGGAGTCTAGGGGTTTGGCCTAGGTGTAAGGTGAGCTGTACATCTGCGGCTAGGGTTTGGGATAAATCTCAGGAGGCTCCAACAACTGATTAGCCAGGCAGAAAAAGGTCTTCCTAGAGGGCTGAGTTTAGGGCGCATGGCAAGTTGCCTTCAGGACTCTACCATGGGGTAAGGGGACCATGTCTCATTCAGGCCAGGGACTCCAGGACCTCTGTGCCCCACACTGTGGGAGGTAACATGCTGAATACATAACAAAGTCCTGCTCTGTAGTTCACAGCAATTCACCCTGCACCACTTCTGGACCCAGGCTTTGAGCTTTTCCCGGACCTGAGACTCGGGGCCAAATGGGCAACAGAGCAGTTGCTAGGGTGGGGTTCCTCACAGGGGAGTTGCCAGGGCAGAAACAACACCAGTCCCATGAACTCCCTTGAGGACTGAAGTGAGTGCCAATGCCTGGGTCTGGCTCAACTGAAAGATGGGACAGAGTCTAGGGGGTTGGCTTAGGGTTAGGGTGAGCTGTATATCGCTGGCTAGGGTTGGTGCTCTATCCCAGGAGGCTCCAGCCACCGATACGCCTTGCAGAAATATCCCTTATGCCGTGACAGCATGCAGGCTGAATAGATGCCATAGTGGTTCTCCATACCTCACTCCGAGTCATCCTGCACCACATCTGGTCTCAGGTCTTGAGCTATTCCCAAACCTGGTCTCAGGGCCCCATGGGGTCAGAGCAACTATTAGGGTTGGTTTCCTTCCAGGGGAAGCAACACCAGTCCTGTGATCTCCCTTGAAAAGGGAAGTGAGTTGAAGAGTTAAATATGGCCATTTGTAGCAAAGTGGATGGACCTTGAGGGTGTCATGCTAAGCGAACTAAGTCAGGCAGAGAAGGATAGATACCATATGTTTGTATTCATAGGTCTAACAGGAGAGACCTAGCAGGGGACCATGGGGAGAGGAAGGGGGAAAGAGACTGGGGGAGAGTGAGGGACACAGATCAAGGGAGACTACTGAATACTGAAAATAAACCATGGACTGAAGGGGGAGGGGGAGGGAAGGAGGGAGTGATGGTCATGGTGGGGGGCACTTGTGGGGAGAAGCACTGGGTGTTATATGGAAACCAATATGACAATAAACTATTAAAAAATGAAATTAAAAAAAAAGAAGTGAGGGCATATGTGCGGGGCTGGCTCAGCTGAAAGGTGGCAGGGAGTCTAGGGGTTGGGCTTAGAATTAGGGTCAGCTGTAGATACATGGCTAGGGTAAGGTTTCGATCCCAGGAGGCTCCAGCTGGCAGGCAGAAAAGCTTCTGCCCAGGGGGCTGAGTTTAGGTTGCATGACAAGGTGCCCGCAGGCCTTCACCCTAGGATTCAGGGGACCATCTCTTGCTTAAGTCCAGGAACACCAGGACCTCCATAGCCCAAGCTGCGACAGCATGCAGGCTGAAGACATGGCAAAGCGGTGCTCCGTACATCACAGCGATTCACCCTGCACCAGTTCTGGGCCTTGGTCTTGAGCTTTTTTCGTAATTTGGACTCACGGCCCAATAGAGGACAGAGCCCCAGCCAGGGTTGGGGTTCTACCAGGGGGAGTCCCAGGGAAGAAGCAACACCAGTCCCATGATCTTTCTTGAGGAATGAAGTGATGGACAATGCGCAAGGTAGGCTCTGCTGAAGGGTGGTGGGGAGTCTAGGGGCCAGCTTAGCTTTAGAGTGAGCTGTAGATACGTGACTGGGGTAAGCTTTCAATCCCAGGAGGCTCCAGCCACCAATCTGCCAGGGGAAAAAGCGTCTGCCCAGAGACAGAGTAGGGTGCATGGCTTGTTGTCGGTAGGGTTATGCCCTGTGTTTCAGGGGACCATCTCTTGTCCAGGTCCAAGATCACTGGGACATCCGTCACCCATGCTGAGACAGCATGCAGGCTCAAGACATGGCATGTTGATGCTCTCTATGTCACCCGATTCACCCTGCACAGCTTATGAGCCTGGGGCCCCAGCTTTTTCTGGACCAGGGGCTGGGGCCTCATGGGGGACATTGCCTTGGCTAGGGTTAGCGTTCCACCCAGGGGTGGCACCAGGGCAGAAGCAATACCAATCCTGTGATCTCCCTTGAAAACTGAAGTGAGGGCCAATCTGTGGGGCTGGCTCAGGTGCAAGGTGGCGGGGAGTCTAGGGGGTCGGCTAAGGGTTAGGGTGAGCTGTAGTTGGGGACTAAAGTTAGGATTAGATCCTAGTAGGCTTTAGCAACCTTATCTGCCAGGCGGAAAAGTATCTGCAAGAGGGTTGAGGTTAGGGCGCATGGCAAGTTTCGGGCAGAACTTGCCCAAGGGTTAGAGGGATTGTCACTCCCTCAGGTCCAGGGACACAGAAACCTCCATCCCCATGCTGCAAAAGCATGCAGGATGAATACGTGGCATGTTGGTGCTCTCTGTGTCATGCCGATTCACCCTGCACAACTTCTCGGTCTGTGGCCCCAGTTGTTCCTGATAACGTGGCTGGGGCCCCAATGGGGACACTGCAACCACTAGGGTTAAAATTTCAGTCAGGAAAGTTGTCAGGGCAGAAGCTATACCAGCCTCGTGATCTCCCTTGAGGCATAAAATACAGGCTGTTACACGCCGTTTGCTCAGCTGAAAGGCAGCAGGGAGGCACTGGGTTTGGCTTAGGGTTAGGGTGAGCTGTAAGTCCATGCCTAGGGTTAGTGTCAAATTTCAGAAGGGTCATGCAACCGATCTGCCAGGCAGATAAGCGTCTGTTCATAGGGCTGAGTTAGGGTGCATGGCACACAGGACTTTGCCCTGAGTTTTGGAGGACCCTTGTCTTTCTCAGGTCCATGGACACCTGGACCTCAGTCCCCACACTTGGACAGCATGCAGGTGAATACATGACCCACTGTGTCTCCGAAATTCACGTGGTTTCTCCCTGCACCACATCAGGGCACAGGTCTAGAGCTTTTCCCGGACCTGGGTCTCGGGGGCTCCATGAGGGACAGAGCCCGAGCTAGGGTTAGGGTTCTCCCAAGGAGAGTTGCCAGGGCAGAAGCAACACTAGTCCCATGATCTCCCTTGAGGACTGAAGTGAGGGCCCATGCATTGGGCTGGTTCAGCTGAAAGATGGCAAGGAGTCTAGAAAGTCGGCTTAGGGTTAGCATGAACTGTGTATCACTGGCTAGGGTTAGGGTTCAATCCCAGGAGGCTCAAGCCACCGATCCACCTGACAAAAATGTGTTTGCTCAGTGAGCTGTGTTTAAGGCCCATGGGAAGTCACTGGCAGGGCTTTGTCCTGGAGTGTGCAAGACCGTTTCTCGCTTGGGTCCAGGGAGACCGGGACCATTGTCCCTTATGCTGCAACAGCATGCAGGCTGAATACATGGCAAAGTGGTGCTCCATACTTCACACCGAATCATCCTGCACCACATCTGGTCTCAGGTCTTGAGGTATTCCGGGAACTGGGTCTCGGGGCCCCATGGGGTCAGAGCGATGGCTAGGGTTGGGTTCCATCCAGGGGAGTCACCAGGGCAGAAGCAACACCAGTCCCGTGATCTCCCTTGAGGACTGAAGTGAGCAGCAAAGCACGAGACTGGCTCAGGTGAAAAGTGGCAGGGAGTGTATGGGATCAGCCTAGGGTTAGGACAGCAGTGGATACGTGCTTAGTGTTAGGGATAGAACCCAGGAGGTTCTAGCAACCAATCTGACAGACAAAAATCTTATGCCTAGAGGGCTCAGTTTGGAGGACATGGCAGATTGCCAGCAGGGACTTGCCCTGAGGTTCTGGGGATCGTCTCTCGCTCAGGTCCAGGGACACCAGGACCTCCCTACCAAAGCTGTGACAGCATGCAGGCTGAGTACATGGCAAAGATGTGCTTCGACCTACACACCCATTTACTCTGCACCACTTCTGTGAGGAGGTCTTGAGCTTTGCCCCGACCTGGGACTCAGGGCCCCAAGGAAACAGAGCCCCGGCTAGCGTTAGGGTTCTCCCAAGGGGAGTCCACAGAGCAGAAGCAACACCAGTCCCGTGATCTCCTTTGGGGACTGAAGTGAGGGCCGATTCTCAGGGTTGGCTCAGTTGAAAGGTGGAGGGGAGTCTAGGCGGTCCGCCTAGGTGTAAGGTGAGCTGTAATTCCGTGGCTAGGGGTCAGATTAGATCACAGGAGGCTCCAACTACTGATCTGCCAGGCAGAAAAAGGTCTTCCTAAGGGCTGAGTATAGGGCGCATGACAAGCTGCCTTCAGGGCTCCACAATGGGGTACGGGGGAACGTGTCTCATTCAGGCCAGGGACACTGGGACCTCTGTGCCCCACGCTGCAGGAGTATGCATGCTGAATACATAACAAAGTGGGGCTCCGTACTTCACAGCAATTCACCCTGCACCACTTCTGGACCCAGGTTTTGAGCTTTCCCAGGACCTTGGACTCGGGGCTTAATGGGCAACAGAGCAGTTGCTAGGGTGGGGTTCCTCACAGGGGAGTTGCCAGGGCAGAAGCAACACCAGTCCCATGATCTCCCTTAAGGACTGAAGTGAGTGCTGATGCCTGGGTCTGGCTCAGCTGAAAGATGGGACAGAGTCTGCGGGGTCGGCTTAGGGTTAGGGTGAGCTGTATATCGCTGGCTAGGGTTGGTGCTCGATCCCAGGAGGCTTCAGTCATCGATGTGCCTTGTAGAAATGCATTTGCTCAGTGCGTTCTGTTTAGGGCGCATGGGGAGTCACTGGCAGGGTTTTGCCCTGGGGTTCAGGGGACCGTCTTTTGCTCAGGTCCAGGGAGATTGGGAAATTTGTCCCTTACGCCATGACAGCATGCAGGCTGAATACATGGCTAAGTGGTGCGCCATACTTCACGCCAAATTATCCTGCACCACATTTGTTCTCAGCTTTTGAGCTATTCCCGGAACTGGGTCTCTGGGCCGTATGGGGTGAGAGCCATGGTTAGAAATGGGTTCCATCCAGGGGAGTTACCAGGGCAAAAGCAACACCAGATCGGTGATCCCTTTGAAGGATTGATGAATCTGGGTGGCTCAGCTGAAAGGTGTCTGGAAGTCTTGTTCAGGGGAGGAACTCTTGCTTAGGACAAGGGACATCGGGATCTCTGTCCCCAATGCAGAAAAACATGCAGGCTGAATAAGTGTCAATGTGGTGCTCCGTGCATCCCGACCATTCACTCTGCACCACATTTGGGCCCAGGTCTTAATCTTTTCCCGGAACTGGGACTCTGGGCCCCAAGGGGAACAGAGCCACCGTGTGGGTTACAAAAACACCCAGAAGAATAAACAGAGCAGAACTAACACCAGTCCCATGATCTTCTTTGAGGACGGATTTGAAAAGCAATGCTTTCGGCTAGCTTATCTGAAAGGTTGTATGTAGTCTTGTGTAGGGGACCGTGTCCTGCTCAGGTCAAGGGACACCGGGATCTCCATCACCCATGCTGTGACAGCATGCAGGGTTCATACGTGTCAAAGTGGTGCTGCGTACTTCATGACGATTCACTATGCACCACATTTCATCCCAGGCCTTGAGCTCTTCCCCGAGTTTGGCTCGGGACCTATTAGGGACATAGCCCCTGCAAGGGTTAGCATTACACGCAAGGGAATCACCAGTGCATAAGCAACACCGGACCCGTGATCCCATTGGACGTCTGACGTGAAGGCCAATGTGTTTGGGTGGCTCAACAGAAAGGTTGCAGGAAGTCTTGCTTAGGAAGGGGACTCTTGCTCAGGACAAGGGACATCGGGATCTCTGTCCCCAGTGCAGCAAAAACATGCAGGCTGAATAAGTGTCAATGTGGTACTCTATACTTCACAAGGTTTCACTCTGCACCACATTTGGGCCCAGGTCTTATGCTGTTCCTGGAACTGGGACCTGGGCACCACTGGGGAGAGAGCCACCGCAAGGGTTACAAAAACACCCAGGGGAATAAACAAAACAAAACTAACACCAGTCCTGCGCTCTTCTTTGAGGACGAATTTGAAAAGCAGTGCGTGTAGCTGGCTCAGCTAAAAGGTTGCGTGCAGTCTTGTGTAGGGGACCATGTCTTGCTCAGGTCCAGGGACACTGGGATCTCCATCCCCCATGCTCCAACAGCATGCAGGCTGCATACGTGTCAAAGTAGTGCAACGTACTTCACGCCAATTCACTCTTAATTACAATTCCATCCAGGTCTTCAACTCTTTCTGGAGCTGGGACTTGGGACCATTGGGGACTGAACCCTGCAAGAATTAACATTACACCCAAGGGAATCACCAGTGCTGAAGCAACACCAGACCCGTGATCCCATTGGAGGACTGATGTGAAGGCCAATGCCATTGGGTGACTAAGCTGAAAGGTGGTGGGAAGTCTTGCTTAGGCGATGGACTCTTGCTCAGGACAGGAACATCGGGATTTCTGTCCCCAATGCGGCAAAAACATGCAGGCTGAATAAGTGTTAATGGGATGCTCAGTACTTCACGACGATTCACTCTGCACCACATTTGGGCCCAGGTCTTAAGCTTTTCCAGGAGTTGGGACTCTGGGCCCCAAGGGGGACAGAGCCACTTCATGGGTTACAAAAACAACCAGGGGTATAAACAGAGCAGAACACCAATCCTGCGATCTTCTTTGAGGACAGATTTGAAAAGCAATGCATGCAGCTGGCTCAGCTGAAAGGTTGCGTGTATTCTTGTGTAGGGGACTGTTTCTTGCACAGGTACATGGATAGCAAGATCTCCGTCCCCCATGCTGCGACAGCATGAAGGCTGCATAGGTGTCAAAGTGGTGCTCGAATTTCCCACCGATTCACTCTGCACCAGATGTCGGCGCAGGCCTTGAGCTTTTCCCGGAGCTGGGACTTGGGACCTATTGGGGACAGAGCCCCAGCACGAGTTAGCATTACACACAAGGGAATCACCAGTGCAACAGCAACACCAGACCCGTGATCCCATTGGAGGACTGATGTGAAGGCCCATGCATTTGGATGGCTCAGCTGAAAGGTGGCGGGAAGACTTGTTTGTGGGACGGACTCTTGCTCAGATTAAGAGACTTTTGCCACTCTGTCCCCAATGTGGCAAAAACATGCAGGCTGAATAAGTGTCAATATGGTTTTCAGTACTTCACGGCCATTCACTGTGCACCACATTTGGGTCCAGGTCTTAAGCTTTTCCCGTGGCTGGGAATCGGCCCCAAGAGGGACCGAGCTACTGCAAGGGTTACAGAAACAACCTGGAGAATAAACAGAGCAGAAATAATACCAATCCCACGATCTTCTTTGAGGACAGATTTGAAAACCAATGCATGCACCTGGCTCAGCTGAAAGGTGCGTGTAGTGTTGTGTTGGTAACTGATTCTTGCTCAGGTCCAGGGACACCAGGATCTCCGTCCCCAATGCTGCGACAGCATGTAGGCTGCATACGTGTCATAGTGGTGGTGTGTAGTTCATGCCGATTCACTCTGTACCCTATTTGGGGCCAGGTCTTGAGCTTTTCCTGCACTGGGACTCCGGTCGTCATGGGTGTCATAGCCCTGCAAGGGTTTCAATTACATCCAAGGGAATAACCTTTGCAGAAGCAACACCAGTCCCGTGATTTCCCTTGAAAACTTAAGTGCGGGCAGTTGTGGGGGGCTAGCTCAGCTGAAAGGTGACAGCAACCCTATCTGTCAGGCGGTAATATCTGCAAGAAAATTGAGTTTAGGGTACATGGCAAGTAGTGGGCAGGGCTTTGCTTTGGGATTGGGGGACCGTCACTCCCTCAGGTCCAAGGAAACAGGGACCTCCATCCACCAAGCTGCGAAAGCATGCAGGCTGAATACATGGCTTGTTGGTGATCTCTATGTCAAGCCGATTCACCGTGCACAACTTCTGGGTCAGTGGCCCCAGCTGTTCTTGATAGCGTGGCTGGGGCCCCAAGAGGGACACTGCAACTACTAGGGTTAAAATTCCAGTCAGGGGAGCTGCCAAGGCAGAAGCTACACCAGCCTCGTGATCTCCCTTGAGGTGTGAAAAGAAGGCTGTTGTGGGCGGCTCGCTCACCTGAACGACGGCAGGGAGTCTCTGGGTTTGGCTTAGGGTTAGGGTGAGCTATAAGGCCGTGGCTAGGGTAGGGTCAGATTTCAGAAGGCTCATGCAACCGATCTGCCAGGCAGATAAGCGTCTGTTCATAGGGCTGAGTTAGGGTGCATGGCACGTTGCACACAGGGCTTTGCCCAGGGTTTTGGAGAACCATTGATTTCTCAAGTCCATGGGCACCTGGACCTCATTCCCCACACTTGGACAGCATGCAGGTGAATACATGACCCACTGTGTCTCTGAAATTCACGTGGTTTCTCCCTGCACCACATCAGGGCACAAGTCTAGAGCATTTCCGGACCCGGGTCTCGGGGACCCCATGAGGGACAGAGTCCCAGCTAGTGTTAGGGTTTTCCCGAGGAGAGTGGCCAGGGCAGAAGCAACACCAGTCCCGTGATCTCCCTTGAGGACTGATGTGAGGGCCCATGCATTGGGTTGGCTCAGCTGAAAGATGGCAAGGAGTCTAGAAGGTCAGCTTATGGTTAGCCTGAATTGTATATTGCTGGCTAGGGTTAGGGTTCAATCCCAGGAGGCTCGAGCCACATATCTGCCTGACAAAAAAGTGTTTGCTCAGTGAACTGTGTTTAAGGCCCATGCCCAGTCACTGGCAGGGCTTTGTCCTGGGGTTTTGGGAACCGTCTCTCACTCAGGTCCAGGGCTGCGACAGCATGCAAACTGATACATGGCAAAGTGGTGCTCCATGCCTCATGCCGAATCATCCTGCACCACATCTGGTCTCAGGTCTTGAGGTATTCCGGGAATTGGGTCTCGGGGCCCCATGGGGTCAGAGCGACGGTTAGGGTTGGGTCCCATCCAAGGGAGTCACCAGGGCAGAAGCAACACCAGTTCCGTGATCTCTCTTGAGGACTGAAGTGAGCGCTGAAGTGCGGGGCTGGCTCAGGTGAAAAGTGGCGGGGAGTGTATGGGGTCAGCCTTGGGTTAAGACAGCAGTGGATACATGCTTAGTGTTAGGGTTAGATCCCAGGAGGTTCCAACAACCAATATGTCAGACAAAAACCTTATGCCCAGAGGGCTGAGTTTGGAGGATATGGCATGTTGCTGGCAGGGCTTTGCCCTGGGGTTCTGGGAACCATCTCTCCCTCAGGTCCAGAGACACCAGGACCTCCCTACCCCAAGCTGCGACAGCATGCAGGCTGAGTACATGGCAAAGTTGTGCTTCGACCTAAACGCCCATTTAATCTGCACTACTTCTGTGAGGAGGTCTTGAGCTTTGCCCCGACCTGGGACTCAGGGCCCCATAGGAAAGAGAGCCTGGCTAGGGTTAGGGTTTTCCCAAGGGGAGTCCCCAGGGTAGAAGCAACACCAGTCCTATGATCTCCCTTGGGGACCTAAGTGAGGGCCGATTCGCACGGTTGGCTCAGTTGAAAGAAGGAGGGGAGTCTAGGCTGTCGGCCTAGGTGTTAAGGTGAGCTGTACATCCGTGGCTCTGATTAGGGTTAAATCACAGGAGTCTGCAACAACCAATGGACCAGGTGGAAAAAGGTCTGATTGATACCTGCACACAGTGAAATTTCATGGATTTGATCTCAGTTGACGAGGGATATTCCTCGAAGTCTTCCTTCACAGAATAGATGATAGCACCCATACATTTTTCTTCCAAGCATGTGTTGTCAAACATTATAAACTTTGTTATGCTGGATGTTAACTATATGAGAACTTGTGCCCGGTGATTTTCCTTAGGTCTCAGTGTAAAGGCCTTACATATTTTTTCTGCACACATGTTTTCAAGCACAACTAGTGAGAGATGTTCTCATTTGATTGGGGCATGTCACACCTTGTCTTTTCACAGAACTGAGTATATGAAACCTAGATTGGGCTACCGCGCATGGGTTTGTCAGCATTATTACTTTCGTAATCCTAGGTGTTCACTGAATAACACCTTGCACACAGTGAAATTTCTCGGATTTGAGTGGAAGGCCCCACTTGACCTATCTGCACCAGTTTTCAAACAGAACTAGTTCAGGAAAGCTGATCTCAGTTGAATGGGTATTCCACGCAGTCTTCCTTCACAGATTCTAGAATAGCACTCATACATCTTTCTTCCAAGCATGTGTGGTCAAACATCATAAACTTTGTTATACTGGATGTTACCTTGATCAAAACTTGTCTCTAGTGTTCTTGCTCAGATTTCAGTGGAAAGCCCATATTTACTTGGTGTGCCCCTGTTTTCAAGCGCAACCTAGTGAAAGACCTTCTCAGTTGACTGGGGCGTGTGGCTCATTGTTCTTTCAGAGAACTGAGTATATTAAACTTAGATTTGACTTCCCCGCATGGGTCTGCCATCATTACTAACTTCTTGATCTTAGATGTGCACTGAATGATAAATTTCGCACAGTAAAATGTCCCAGATTTGAGTGGAAAGCACCCCTTCACGTTTCGGCACCAGTTTTCAAATGTAACTAACATTGACATTTGAATGGGGTTATTCCCTACAGTCTCCCTTCCAGAATCTAGAATAGCCCACATAAATTTTCTTCCAAGCATGCGTGTCAAACATCATTAACTTTGTAATACCGGATGTTAACTGGATGAAAACTTGCGCCCAGTGGTCTTCCTCAGATATCAACGTAAAACCCGGACATCATTGGTCTGGGCACATCTTTCAAGCACTCGTTAGTGAAAGGCAATCTCAGTTGAATGGGGTATGTCCTACACAGTACTTTCACTGAACTGAGTATATTAAGCTTAAATTAGCCTTCCCCATCTATGTTTGCCATCCTTATTAACTTCGAGGTCCACATGTTCACTTAAGGACACCCTGCGCACCGTGAAATTTCACGGATTTGAATTGAAAGCACTGCATGATATTTCTGCACCAGATTTCAAGTATGACTAACTCAGGTCAAGCAGATGACATTTGAATGTGGTTATTCCCTACAGTCTTCCTTCCCAGAATCTAGAATAGAGTGGAAGGCCCCACTTGAACTTTCTGCACCAGTTTTCAAACAGAACTAGTTCAGGAAAGCTGAACTCAGTTGAATGTGTGTATTCCACAAAGTCTTCTTTCCAGATTCTAGATTTGCACACATAGACTTTTCTTCCAAGCACGTAAGGTCAAATATCATATATATTGTTATGCCGGATGTTAACTGTATGAGTACTAGCGCCGAGTGATTTTCTTTTGTTCTCAGTGTAATGACCTTAAGTATTTTTTCAAGTGGGGAAGTAAAATACATGTGTAACACACCAACTCTGTGAAAGAATGCTGTGAAAAATATCCCAGTAAAATGCGACTCCCTGGAATGTTTTAATGAAAGCATGTGCGCGAGGCCTGAAATAAAGAATTTCCACACAAACTGAGACACAAGTGTGTGCGGGCACAATTCACTCTGTTATAGTCTAATATAACCCAGTTCATGCAGAAGGTGGGAACTCACATGCAGGGAAGTCAAATACATGTGTAAGACACAAAATTCTGTGAAAGAATACCGTGAGGAACACCCCTGTAAAATGTGACTCCATGGAACATTTAAATGAAAGCATGTGCGCAAGGCCTAAAAGGAAGGCTTTCCCACACAAACGGAGACACAAGTGTGTGCCGGCGGAATTCACTCTGTTACAGTCTAGTATAACCCAGTTCATACAGAACGTTGGAACTCACATGTGCTGAAGTCAATACATGTGTAACAAGCACAATTCTGTGAAAGAATGCCTTGACGAATACCCCCAGTAAAATGCGACTCCCTGGAACGTTTGGCATGAAAGCATGTGGGTAAGGCCTAAAAGGAAGGATTTCTCACACAAACTGAGACACAAGTGTGTGCGGGCACCATTCACTCTGTTGCAGTCTAGATTAACCCAGTTCATGCAGAAGGTTGGAAATCACATGCGAGGTAGTCAAATACATGTTTAACATCTCATAACTCTGTGAAAGAATGCCTTGACGAATACCCCCAGTAAAAAGCGACTTCCTGGAATGTTTTGCATGAAAGCATATGCACGAGGTTTAAAAGGAAGGATTTCCCACACAAACTGAGACACAAGTCAGTGCGGGCACTATCCACTCAGTTACAGACCATGATAACCCAGTTCATACAGAACGTTGAAAATCATATGTGGGGATATCAAATACATGTGTAAATCGCACAACTCTGTGAAAGAATGCTGTGATGAATACCCCCAGTAATAGGTTTTCCTTCATAAATGGAGACACTTCTGTGTGGGCGCATTTCACTCTGTTACAGTCTGAAATGAACTCACATGGGCGGAATGTGGGGAATTCAATACATTTGTAATACCCACACCTCTGAGAAAGAATGCCGTGACGAATACCCCCAGTAAAATGCGACCCTTGGAATGTGTGGCATGAAAGCCTGTGCGCGAGGCCTAAAAGGAAGGATTTCCCACACACACTGAGACACAAGTCTGTGAGGGTGCAATTCACTCTGTTACAGTCTAGTAAACCCAGTCAGGCAGAATATTGGAAATCACATGGGGGGAAGTCACGTACATGTGTGACACACACAACTCTGTGAGTGAATGCCGTGACGAATACCCCCAGGTAAAATATGACTCCATGGAATGTTTGCAATGAAAGCATGTGCGCAAGGCCTAAAAAGAAGGATTTCCCACACAAACTAAGACACAAGTCTGTGCAGCAGCAATGCACTCTGTTACAATCATGTATAACCCAGTTCATACAGAATGTTGAATATCACATACGGGGAAGTCAGATACATGTGTAACACGCACACTCATTTAAAGAAAGCCATGAAAAATACCCCCAGTAAAATGCGACTCCCTGAAACGTTTGGCATGAAAGCATGTACGAAAGGCCTAAAAGGAAGGATTTCCCACACAAACTGAGACACAAGTGTGTGCGGGCACAATTCACTCAGTTACAGTCTAGATTAACCTAGTTCATGCAGAACATTAGAACTCACATGCGAGGAAGTCAAATACATGATTAACTCGCATAACTCTGTGAAAAAATGACATGACGAATACCCCCAGTAAAAATCAACTCCCTGAAAGGTTTTGCATGAAAGCATGTGCAGGAGGTTCAAGAGGAAGGATTTCCCATACAAACTGAGACACAAGTCTGTGCGGGTGCGATCGACTCAGTAACAGACTAGTATAACACAGTTCATGCAGAACGTTGAAAATCAGAAGTGGAGAAATAAAATACATGTGTAACACGCACAACTCTGTGAAAAAAGCACTGACGAATACACCAAGTAATAGGTTTTCCCACATAAACTGAGACAAAAGCCTATGCGGGCACAATTCACTCTGTTACAGTTTAGAATAACCCAGTTCATGCAGAATGTTGGAAATGACATGGAGGGAAGTCAAATACATGTGTAACACGCAAACTTCTGGGAAAGAATTCCTTGACGAATACCCCCAGGAAAATGCGACTCCCTGGAAGGTTTGGCATGAAAACATGTGAAGAGACCCTAAAAGGAAAGATTTTTCACACAAACTGAAACAAAAGTCTGCGCGGGGCAATTCACTCTATATAGTCATGGTTAACCCAGTTCATACAGAACGTTGGAAATGACATGCGGGGAAGTCAAACACAAGTGTAACACGCAGAACTCTGTGAAAGAATGCCGTGAAGAATACCCCCAAAGAAAATGTGACTCCCTGGAACATTTGGCATTAATTCATGGTCGTGACGCTTAAACGGAAGGATTTTCCACACAAAAGGAGTCAAAAGTCTATGTGGCGCAAATCACTCTGTTGCAGTCCTATATAACCCAGTTTCAACAGAATGTAGAAATTCACATATGGGGATGTCAAATACATGTGTAACAGGCCAACTCTGTGAAAGAATGCCGTGACGAATAGCCCCAGTAAAACGGAACTCCCAGGAACGTTTGGCATGAAAGCATGTGCGCCAGGCTTCAAATGAAGGCTTTCCCACACAGACGGAGGCGCCAGTCTCTGCGGGGGCAATTCACTCTGTTACGGTCTTAGTATAACCCAGTTCACGCAGAACGTTTGAAATCACATGCGGAGAAGTAACACCCATGTGTAACAGAACAACTCTGCGAAGCCTTGCCGTGACGAATACACCCAGGACAATGGGACTCCCTGGAACGTTTGGCATGAAAGCATGGGCACAAGGCCTCAAAGGAAGGCTTTTCCAAACAAACAGAGATTCAACTCTATGCGGGCGCAATTCACTCTGTTACCGTCTAGAATAACCCCACTCAGGCAGAACGTTGGAAATCCAAAACGGCGGCGGACCTCAAAAACATGTGTCACACGCACAACTCGGTGAACGAATGCCGTGAAGAA
>PJEM01017141.1:0-23172 GCA_004023845.1 Helogale parvula | reverse complement strand
TCTGTTAATTTGGAAATTAACCAATTTGGAATTAACCAACTAACCATTTAGAAATTAACTAATTTGTTAACAGTCAAGATTAAAGTACAATGTATCTACTTAAAATTACATTTGAACTAAAGGAAGTCTCACTTATTATCTAGTCGGATTCTGTGATTATTGTGGAGAAAAGAAAACCAAGGCCAAGGAGGTTACCTGATTACCCTAGCCTGAAACTGACAATTAGTAATTAAATCAAAACTAGAACCCAAGTGTTCTCACCTCTACTGCTCTCCCCATTTCTCTGTGACCATGGGATTACTGAGAATACAGACTCTTCACAAATCTACAGATATTCTTTACTATAAGCTAGAATAAAAGAATATTTATTTGTCTATCTGCAGCTGCACAAGGTATGTATGTAAACAGAAAAAGTAACAATTTACTTTACTCTGGTTTCATGGGGAATTTCTAACACTAAGAATTTTCTTTATACCAACGCTCTAAAATTCAATCTACAGTTACCACCCTCTTTAAATTGGGACAGTGGAAAAATTAATATTCAGAAGGAACAGAAAGATATTTACAATTCAGTAAATTTGGAATTCAATTAATCACAGATATATAAAAAACTAAGTGAATAACACAACACAATTATTAATTCTGGGGGAAAATTGTGCAACAGTAGAAAAGCAATCATATCGATCTTAACTGAAATGAATATAACTATAGTGGGAAATGAGAAGTCGAAATAATGCATATGTTAATGGTGAAGGGGGAAGTGAATGATAGCTAAATCCTAATCTTCTATAATGGGGAGTTAACATATTTTTTTTTAAAGGTAGAGTTTGAAGTGGTTAAATGATTGCTTCTTCATTAGAAATCTCTTTAATTGTAATAGAAAAACTAAATTGAAAAAAATACAGTCATAGAAGTCATCCTACTATTTTAGAGATACATATTAAAAATACTTGCTTTCCTTTGCCTGAAAATGCAGAAAACATTAACATATTTGTTTAAAAATTCACTTTTCGTACTTATAGTTCATCCTTTTGCTTTTTAAAACATATTTTGAAATAATTATGGATTCATAGGAAGTTGCAAAAATAGTATAGAGATGTCCAGTTTACCCTTGACCCTGTCTCCCTTAATGGTTAATTTGACATAACTGTAACAATATATCAAAAAACAGAAATTAATATTGGTACAGTGTGTATCATTCTTTGCTATTTTTTTAATCACATGTATATTTCTATAACCAACACCAAAATCAAGACACAAAACTTTTTCATTACAATCTCTCTCTCCTGCTACCCATTTAGTCACCCGCCCCCCGCTTCCTACAACCATTCCTAAGCCCTACCAATCACTAATCTGTTTTCCACCTCTCATTCTGACATGTTATATAAATGGAATCATTATAGTATATGTTGTTCTAAGATTGAATTTTTCATCCAGCATAATGCCCTTGAGATCAACTGAAGTTGATATAAATATCAATGGTTAATCCCTCCTTATTGCTAAGTAGTATTCCATGGTATGAATATACTACAATTTGTTTAACCATCCACTCACTGAGGGACATTTTGGTTGTTTCCAGTTTGTGGCTGGGTGTCACAAGTAAAGCTGCCTTTTACTTTCAACTTGCCTATATCATTATGTCTGAAATGATTTCTTATAAACACATAGTGCATCTTTTTAAATTCACTTTGTAAATCTCTCTTTTTTTTTTAAACGTTTATTTGAGGGGTGCCTGGGTGGCTCAGTTGGCTAAGCTTCCAACTTAGGCTCAGGTCATGATCTCACATTCATGGGTTCAAGCCCCACATCGGGTCCTGTGCTGACAGCTCAGAGCCTGGAGCCTGCTTCAGAATTTGTGTCTCCCTCTCTCTCTCTGCCCTTCCCCCATTCATGCTCTGCCTCTCTCTGTCTCAAAAATAAAAACATTAAAAAAAAAAAAAGTTTATTTGAGAGACAGTATGAGCAGGAGAAGGACTGAGAAAGGAAGACAGAAAGAATCCCAAGCAGGCTCTAACCCATCAGCAGAGCCTAATGTGGGGCTCAATCCCATGAACAATGAGATCATGACCTGAGCTGAAATCAAGAATCGGATGCTTAACTGACTGCTTCCACTTTATAAATCTCTTTGAACTGGTATATTTAGACCATTTAGTTTACATTTAATTTAGAAAATATTCATTTCATTTTAATTTTCTATTTCTTTTATCTGTTCTTTTTCCTTCCCTCCTGTGGGCTACTTAAACATATTTTAGAACTCCATTTTTATTTTTCTAAAATGTTTTTGAGTACATCTGTTTGAAAATTATTTTATTGGCTGTTCTAGGTATTACATTATATATAACTTATGACAGTTTATTACTGTCAACATCTTACCAATTCCAGTATAGAAATTTTACCTTTGTTCAAGTCCCTTTATCCTCTCCCATTTATAATTGTCTTCAAATTTCCCTGCATACACTGAGAACCACATCAGTCATATTATAATTTTTGAAAAACGGTTAAAGAAAAAATGTCAAACACAATTTAAAACACTCAAGCCGAAAAGTCTATTATAATGACTACATGTTTACTCTTTCTGTTGCTCTTCCTTCCTTCCTGAGGTTCCAAAATTTCATCTTGCATCATTTTTTTTCTGTTTCAAGAAATTCCATTAGACATTCTTTCAGAATAGTCTACTAATGACAAAGTCTCTCCCTTTTCCTTCATCTGAACATCATGGTTTCCCCCTTTATTCCTGAAGAATATTTTCATTGGACACAGAATTGTGGATTGACAGTTCTTTCCTTTTGGTCCTTTGAAAATATTTTATCACTTCCTTTTGGTCTCCATGTTTCCTGATAAGAAATCCGCTATCATTCAAATTGTTTTTCTCCTATAGGCAATGTGTTATTTCTCTCCTAATGCTTTCAAAATGTTTTCTTTGTCTTTTAAGAAGTCTTGGCAGGGGTTTCTTGGGGTTTAGCCTATTTGGGGTTCACTTGGCTTCTTCAAAATGTACACTTATGTCTTGTAAAACTTGGAAAATTTTCAGCTATTATTTCTAGTTTTTAGCTACTAATTCTTCTATTTTTCTTCGGCCTTGTCTCTTTCTCCTCTTCTTCTGGTACTAAAAATGACATGCACATTAGATCTATTGTTATAGTCCTAAAGGTCCTTAAACTGTTTTTTACCCAATTTCCTTTCTGTTGTTCAAAATGAGTAATTCTGTTGTTCTTTTTCAAGTTCAGCATTTGTTTCTTCTGTCATTCCACTTCTCTTTTGAGCTCATCCATTGCATTTTTTAAATTTCAGTTATTATATTTTTCAGTTCCAAAATTTCCATTTGGTTTTTCTTTATAGTTACTATTTCTTTGTTAGAACTATTTTTTCATTGCTTCAAGCAGGTCTGTAATTGCTCATTTAAGCCTTTTGTGATGGCTGCTTTAAAATCTTATCAGATAATCATAGCAGTGCCTGGGTGGCTCAGTCAGTTAAGTGTCCAACTAAGTAAGGCCCAGGTCCTAATCTCACGGTTCATGGGTTTGAGCCCTAAGTTAGGCTCTGTGCTGACAGGTCAGAGCCTAGAGCCAACTTCAGATTCTGTATTACCCTTTCTCGCTGCCCTTCCCTCGCTCACATTATGTCTGTCTATCTGTCTGTCTGTCTCTCTTGCTCTCTGTCTTGAAAATAAACATTTAAAAATAAATAAATAAATGAAATCTTGTCAGATAATTCCAATATCTGTTTTATATTAGGGTAGGTATCTATTGATTGTCTTTTCTCATTTCAATTCAGATTTTCCCCATTCTTGGTGAGGTGTCGTTTTTGGTTGAAATCTGGATACCTTGGGTATTATGAGATTCTGGATCTTACATCCTGTTTTAGCAGGCCTTCTGTAAAAGGGGAAGGCAAGAGCCATCTCATTCCTGCCAGTTCAGAGTTGAAACTCAGGTCCTCTACTTGGAGAGGAGTTGGGGAAGCATCTTGTACCACTGGGTTGGCGGTGAGAGTTCAACCTCTCCACCAGGCCTCTACTGAGTCTTTTCTAGGGTACCACAGAACCTTGCTGGTAAGTCTTCTCTCCACCCTTCAGAGTCTTCTTATGTTTATAAAAAAAACTTTTTTAATGTTTTTATTTTTTATTGAGAGAGAGAGACAGAGTATCAACAGCGGAGAAAGAGAGGGAGACACAGAATCTAAAGCAGGCTCCAGGCTCTGAGCTGTCAGCACAGAGCCTGATTTGGGGCTTGAACTCCTGAACCACAAGATCATGACCTGAGCCCAAGTCAGACGCCTAACTGACTGAGCCACCCGGGTGCCCCAGAGTCTTCTTCTGTCTAGAGTTTTTAGCTCTATTAAACAGGAAGAATGGGAAGAACTGTCTAAATGTCTACCCATTCTTAAATTAAAGACATTTAACCTTATGTGTCTAAATGGGCTGACAACTGCTTTTCCTTTGGGCACCTGTCCTTGTCTTTTAAAATTGACATATGAATAGTTGCTGCCATGCTTTGCTGACTGTCACAAGCTTTAAAATATCATTTATTTATCTGATAAAGTGTTTTTGCACTGGACTTCTTCACAACTGTCAACACTTCAGAGCTATGTCTAATGCCACTTTGGAAACAGAAACGAGGACATAAAAAACATTATTCGAGAACATAACCAACCCAACTAATGCCTGAGATAGAATGCATAATTTAAAAAGTTACCTTGATCTCAAGCCCTCTCACATATTATTTTTATGAAATGTTACCTTTTACAAATTATTATTTATTGTTAATCTGTACAATGCAAATCAAGATACAAGTAGTGAAAGGTTTTTAAAATGTAAATACTTTTGGGGCACTTGTGTGGCCCAGTCAGTTAAGCATCTGATTTCGGCTCAGGTCATGATCTCACGGTTCATGGGTTCGAGCCCTGTGTCAGACTCTGTGCTGACAGCTCAAAACCTGAAGCCTGCTTTGGATTCTGTGTCTCCCTCTCACTCTGCCCTCCCCTGTTCATGTTTTGTCTCTCTTTCAGAAGTAAACATTAAAAATTTTTTTCAATTAAAAAATTAAAATGTAAATAATTCCACTTCCAGAGTAACAAAAACCTTAAACAATAAATAACAGTTATAATACATCATATATAATGTTTATTTATAATAATGGTAATGATGATTATAAGGAAAATAAACATAAGATAGTAAAACGGAGAGCTTCATTAAATTTTCTCCAAAATAAAGCCCTGCCCTCTATTGGACAGTCTGCATAGATAATTATTTGTAGCAAGTGTTTCTGCATGTGAATGTGTGTGTACTGTATTTCCTCTAGTGCCACAAATCCATTATGCATGTCCCATTACTCTAAATTTGTTCTATTATAGATTAGTTCTGCCTCTTGTAAAACTTCATATATAGGAAACAAAGGACCTGTACTGTTTTATGGAAGGCTTTTTCTCCCCCTCAACACAATGTGACTTTTGTTTCCTTTCATTATTCTATTCCATTGTATGAATACATCACAATTTGTTTATTCATTCTCTTGCTGATAGACAACTGGGCTGTTTCCTGGTTTTGGCCAATAGGTAAAGATGCCATAACTTTCTTCTATAAACACAAGACTTTTTTGTGTACATCATACTTTCATTTCTCTTGGGTATGGAAAGGAACAGAATTAATGGGTCATAGAGTAGGTAAAGGTTCAGTTTCTTTTTTTACGATTGTTTTAATGTTTTTTATTTATTTTGAGAGAGAGAAAGAGAGAGAGAGAGCACATGCACACAAGGGGGGGGGAGGCAGAGAGAGCACTGTCAGCACAGAGTCCTCTCAATCCCACAAACCGTGAGATCATGACGCCAGCCGAAGAGTTGGTTGCTTAACTGACTGAGCCACCTAGGCACCCCTAAATATTTAGTCTTCCAAAAAAGCGCTACACCTTTTCCCCAATGTAACAACACAGTAGTATCATCGTATACGCCCAACAACAAAGTATGAGAATTCCAGTTGCTCCGTATCTCTACTTAGTGCTTGTATATGAGTATTTAGTATTTGGAATATATAAATACAACTCATTTATTTGTTAGATAAACTTGTTGCAGATATTCCGCCTGTTTTTAGTCTGTCTATTCATTTTCTTAATGTCTTTAGATGACAAATATTCATTATTTTTTTCTCTTATGGCTAATGCTGAGTCCTATGAAATCTTTGCCTCAGTGACAAATATGCTTTCTTCTACAAGCTTTATGGTTTTAGCTTTTGTATTTAGAATTATTTTCTATATATGCTGTGTAGGAAAGGCATATGTATATCCCCCACGTATATATCCAGTTTTTCCAGCACCATTTGTTAAAAAGAAGTTTCTTTTCCCCCATTAGATTGCTTTGGCACCTTTGTTGGAAATCAAATGATTATATGATCATGGGTCTATTCTTGGGGTTTCTTGGTTTTCCACTGATCCATTTGATTGTTACATTTTGTTTTTATTGAACTTTAATTAATATACAATGTTATATTAGTTTCAGGTATATAATAGAATGATTCAACAATTCTATACTACTCAGTGCTTATCACAATTTGATTCTCAAGTCACTATCACACTGTATGAGTTTCCTTAGTTTGCTATAACTAAGTGCACAAACTGTGTGCTTAAAACAACAAAAATTTATTCTTTCACAATTTTGAGGCTAGAAGTCTGAAATCAAGGTGCTGGCAGGGTCATTCTACCTCTGAAAGCTCTAGGGAAGAATCCTTCCTTGCCTCTTCCTGGCTCTTTGGTAGCTACCAGCAATGCTTGGGGTTCCTTGACTTTTAGACGCATTCAACAAATAGTAGCTACTATTATGATGATACATATTTTACCCTCTTATTTGTTTAACATTCTACTACTTAAATGACTAAATATGCAACAAGACTTGGTTCACATTCCCCTGTGAAGCCTTCCCTGACTTTCCTAATTGCTCATTCTTCTGTGACTCTATAGTCACACACGCATACCTGTATTATAGCACTTAGTATGGTTTATTATAATTACTTATTTACATGGTTTTTTCCTCTCCTCTCATCTGTGAAACACTGCAAAGACAGGGATTATATTTCATATATCTTGTATTCCAGTACCAAGCACAGTATTTAATACTCATTATTTGCTGAATAAAGAGGTAATGAAAATAATATCACATTTTATCTTGAAAGTATCTCTGAAAAACAGAAAGCATTAAAACATCTACAGAAACTATAGCTCAAAGAAGGTAAAGCAATTTCCCGCACTCACACTTAGTGGCATAAATCAGGACTAGATGCCAAGGTTTGTTTGCCAGGTTTTGGAGAATGGAGCACTGGCCAGGAAACTGGAAGAATACAGAGGTGCAGATCTGCATTTACTCTCTGTATGAACAAAAATTCCTCAATCCTGTATTTCCTCATCCATATAATAAGGACCATTCAAACTCTGTTAACTTACAGAGTTATGAAGACTCAGATGTAACAGTGTTTTATGAATTCTAAAGCCCCCCACACAAATGCAAAGTAATAATAATCATCATCATCATCTAATGGGCCAGTAATTCACCACCTTACTGGAGCCTCCCTCTTTCTTCATCACCCCCACATCAATTAGCTGTCAAGTCCTAAGGACTGATCCAGCAGGAACTTACATATTTATTAGGTCCTCTTAATCACTACTACTAAGCTGCCCTGACTCAGCCCCTCATCCAATCTCCCCAAGAGTGCCATAATGATCTAACTGCTGCCCTACTGCTGGCCCACCTTCAGTTTCCTTCAGTTTCAGTACACCCTGGTGTGTCCCTGCTCCACTTGAAAGCTTTCAATGGCTTTTCATTGCCTTTACAATACAGTGCAAACTCTTTCAACTAATAATAACCAACTATCTGGCACTAACTAAAATGCTTGTCTAGTCTTGCTTAGCACATGCACACCCCACCTTCTGGGCATTTTATATATCAAGCAACTCAGCAGTTTACTCTTCCCTAGCACCTACCTGTGTGTTGCCACTGATAGAATTTGTGCTACATCTGAATCTTTCCTACTCAACTTTAATTTTTTGTTAATGTTTGTTTATTTTTTAGAGAAACAGTATGAGCAGGGGAAAGGCAAAGAGAGGGAGACACAGAATCTGAAGCAGGCTCTAGACTCTGAGCTGTCTACACAGAGCCTGACCAAACTCACCTGATTATGATCTGAACCAAAGGGGCACTTAACCGAGTGAGCCACCCAGGTGCCCCTTTCCTATGCTTGACTTTAAAACTTAACTAACCTTTTGATGTCCTGCTTAAACAACACATTGCTTCATAGTCTATCCAAATTTATTCACCAACTAAAAGGTAACTCTCCCTCTTGCAACTCATCTATACTTTTTTTTTCACAACACACTTAAGACTTTCTGCTTTATACTGTAGTTATATATGGATATGCCTACTAGTGCTTACTAGAAGTTCCTTTAAAACAAGATTTATGTTGATTCACTATGCCTAGAACAGTGATATTCATATGTAACAGTCTCAATCAAAATATTTGTTAAATTAACTGACATTTTGTATAATTAGGTAACTTGTATCTTAGGTAATTTTACAAATTTGCCTCTTCCTCCTCTCAACTGCCTATGAGTATCCCCACCGCATAGGACAAATACGAGAGTTTGTTCCTTCCTTCCTTTGCTTTCCTCCCTCCCTCCCTCTCTCTCTCTCTCTCTTTTTTAAAGAAAAATGAATTGTGGCCCCTGGGTGGCTCAGTTGTTAAGCATCTGACTTCAGCTCAGGTCACGATCTCACGGTGGGCATGATCCCTTCTTCGGGTGAGCTCAAACCCTACTTCAGGTGAACATGAGCCCCTCCTCCAGTAAAAACGCAAGCCCTACTTTAGGTGAGCCCCACTTCTCTCTCTCTCTCTCTCTCTCTCTCTCTTTGTCTCTCTCTCTTCCTGCCACTCCTCTCCCTCTGCCCCTCATTCACCTGTGCCCCCTCTCTCAAAAAAAGAAATTAAACTGCATATGGATTGAGCTTTCTATAATATACCTAAAACTTTTTTTTTTTTTTTGGTATCTATAATATACTTAAAACTTCCTGGAGCTACCTCTAGAGCATCCCAAATCTGAGAGACAGGTTCATATTTCAAAAATGAAAAAGAAATAACATAAGTCAAAATTATCAAGATCTTTGAGGTCCACCTATTCTTCAGGAATGTTTTTAGACTATGAAATTAAATGTTAGAGGAAAAAAACCAATTATAGCACTAAATTATGTAAGGGTAAAAAATCAACTGGAGAAGGTGAATGTTTCTAACATTTATTTGTGCGTGACTCAGGCTGACACTTTGAAGAGAAGAATGTGACAGCTTACAAGAAAACAAACTCACTCACTCCCCTTAATTTCTGAAGGCTCATGCAAGTCTGACAGGCCAACCACAGAGTGATCTCTCATGTGTATCATCCATGACAATTACGGCTTCAATAAAAATGTTCCCCCAATTTTAATAAAGCCCAATTGGTTTTCAGGAAATAGCTAGTCTAATCTTTTCATATTTAAGAAAGCATATTTCAGAAATTAGTGAACTAATTTGTGCACCTAATTAAGGCTTCTAAAACTTTTATCTTAAAGCATGAAAAGAGGTATGAAATGAATGCAGTGGAGGAGGACACGGTGATAAAGCCTGAGCGCTAACAGGGGTCAGTGTTGGCGGCACAGGGGAAGGGCTGTGTGGAGAAGCCATCCTGCCTCTCTGTCACCGCCTTGGTTGGTTTCCCTCTTCAAACAGCTGTGGTGAGCCTCCCCATGAATTTTCAAAGAGCTCTGACTAAATGTGGGAAGCATGTTTAAAAAAAATCACAGCTCATTATAAGCATTTGAAATGATTTAAGGATAATAAAAAAGAGGTCTTAAAATATTTACCTTGCAACTTACACTGGAAATAATCTGTACCTGTCATTATATTAATCTGATAGTTGTTTAATTTGGGGAAAATCAGGCTGCTAGAGATACTTCCTATTCTTCCCCATCATTGGTTGTCAGGAGCAGAAGAAAAAAAAAAAAAACAAGGAAAAAGAGTGCTAAGCAGCGGAATCTCATCTTATTCTGAATCTCCAAACTCTAGCTCTTATTAGCCAGAACAGGGAAGAGTTATAAGGAATGAAGTAAAAAAGAGCTTTCCTGAGGATCCTCACAATTCCATTTCTAGTCTCTCCCAATCACTGTTCTGTTGCTCATGACAAACTCTGCACTAGTTTCTCACATCATTCAGAAAACAAGTCACCAATGTCTTAAAATTCATGGGTTTTTGTAGATGGGTGTGGAAATTTCACCGTTACGTACCCCTAAATCGAAATAATTATCAACTAGTCTGGGAACACAACCAATTTAGGAGGAATATCTTCATCTAATTCTTTTTAAAAAAATATGCCTCTAATCAAAAACAGCCACACTATTTCCTAAACAAATTTCATTAGATTATACATGAATAGAACTGTGTAGGTTTTTGAAAAATGAAGGAAGCTCTTCTCTAAACAGTATTTACTGACAATGACAATCTTTTTTCATGCTAATAATAAAATGCACAGAATATTCTTACCTTAGAAAGGACAAAACATAATAACACATCCTCATTATCCTCTGTCTCCAAAGAAGAATTTACTTCTCGGTACTGTTATGGTAAATGATTACTCTTTAGGGAACAATCCCACACTAGCACAAAATGCTCGGATAGGTCTTTCTCATCTCTCACTCCTATTACCGTAGACTACATGGTCATGTCCATCAATCATGTTAGCAAACACAACCAAACCACAATGCTATTACATACAAGCTAACAGATATTTTCAATACCATATAGTCACACTATTATCCATCTTTTATAGCCAGGCAATCACACTGAACACGACAAGATTTCAGAGAAATAGCTAATGGTAATATAAGTTTTCTAGTCCTGGAAGCAAGATGAACTTAATTTGTTCAACAAATAAAAGTTCAATTATTTTACTATGGCTTATATTTTTAAATTTAATAAAAATATTTTTGAACTATAAGAAACAACTTTAAAATTACTTTTTATTTTTTTAAGATTAAAAAAATGTTTTTTATTTATTTTTGAGAAAGAGAACACAAGTGACCAAGCAAAGGTAGGAGAGGGGCAGAGAGTGGGGGACAGAGGATCTGAAGCAGGCTCTGTGCTGACAGCAGAAGAGCCCAAGGCAGGGCTCAAATTCACGAACCATGAGATCCTGACCTGAGCTGAAGTCAGACACTTAACTGACTGAGCCACCCAGGCTTATTTTTACTTTTAAGTAGCTATTAAGATAATTCAATGATAGCTTCTCACACATCACTAGAAAAATAATCTGCCATATAAATCAAGTAATGTACATAAAGTAGGTACATATATATATTATAATGCTTAATTCTTAAATTATACAGTATGAATCAGCAATCAATATTATAGTCCAGACTTCACTCTTATTAACAAATTCTGAAACATGATTTTCCCACAAGGTGTGAGGGTGCCCCCTGGTGGCAGATTCCTTGGCGAAAACAAAGAAATGTATTAGTAATAGAAAATAAACACTATTACAATTAAAATATCTTTTAAAAAATTTAACCAAGTTCTACTCAACAACTCAGTTATTTCAGGCAATACCCAATGTAGAAAAAATTCAAAATATGATCAAACAATCTTGATAAATCTCTCAAATTCCCCGAGAAAAGATCTGACCAGCAGCAATTTCAAAGTAGCAAGACCAGCAAGATGTCAAACACAGAAGGAACCTGGCTCCGGCCAGCACAGAACAAAACTTTCTAAGCTGTCCAAGATAATAGCCACCAGCCAAATGAAATGACTTGGTATCTGAAATGTGACCAGAGTGACTAAGCAACTGAGTTTCATTATTTTATTTCACTTTAAATTTTTAAAAAATGTTTATATATTTATTGGAAGAGAGAGAGGGAGAGAAGGAAAGAGGAAGAGAGGGAGGGAGGGAGGGAGGAAGGAAGGATGAATCCCAAGCAGGTTCCGCACCATCAGCACAGAGCCTAACGCAGGGATCAATCTCACGAACTGTGAGATCATGGCCTAAGCCAAAGTCAAGAGTTGGATGCTTAACTGACTGATCTACGCAGGCATGTCTATTTCACTTTAAATAGCCATCTGTGTCTTTGGCTACTATTTGGACCACACAGATCTAGTCCTACTTGTTACTGCTACTTCACTGCAGAGAAAGTCACCAGAGCAATCCAAAGAAAATTCAAAAGTTTCCAGACATATGTAGAAAAGGATGGTACAAATACATATGACTAAATCTTTACCTTTTGTTTGGGGACTTTTAAAATTTATTTATTTACTTATTTTTAAGAGACAGAGCACAAGCAGGAGAGGGGCAGAGAGAGAGAGAGGGAGACACTGAATCCAAAGCAGGCTTCAGGCTCTAAGCTGTCAGCACAGAGCCGGCTGTGGGGCTCAAAACCAGGAACCGTTAGATCATGACCTGAGCTGAAGTTGGATGCTTAACTGATTGAACCACCCAGGTCCCCCCTTGTTTGGGGATGTTTAAGTACAACTAATTTAATTCAATTGAATTGAGCTACCTTTAGTAACTGCAATTAATTTTAGAATACAGAGAGTCTAAAAATGGCCAAATATCTCTTTTGAAATAATTTTGCCTCTATAGTCTATATAAAACTGAAGATATGTGATGACTTGTATAGCATTTAGCTACATCAAATAAAACAGATTAAGAGTTTAGGCTCTATTATCACATGGGGGTATTCATTCTTTCCTTACATGTAGAGAATAAAAGGCTGAGTTCAGGAATCCAAGACAGAGAACAGCCCAGGTGGCCCCACCTCTATTTTATACTTGACTCTACTAATCTGTTGGTGTTTAGTTCAACACCTACTGAGCACTCACTTTGTCTAGCACATTGAGCACTGTGAGGAATAAACACAAAGGCAGACATGACAAGGTGTCTGTCCTCTAGAAGTTTACTAGTTTTTAGGGTAAAAATGTCATATAAACAACCATAAGGGTTATGTGTGCTGGCCTCACCTTTTCTTGATACCAAAAGCCAATCTCAAGTGGTCATCTATCACTTCATATAAATAATTCCTAAATCTTCCATTAAGAAGCTGTGGCTTAAGACTCACATCCCACATTTTTAAAAAAAAAAAAATGTAAGTTTATTTTTATTTTGAGAGAGACAGAGACAGCATGAGTGGAAAAGGGGCAGCTAGAGAGGGAGACAGAGAATCTGAAGCAGGCTCTGCACTGCCAGCACAGAGCCCAATGTGGGGCCCAAACCCACAAAGCCATGAGATCATGACCTGAGCCGAAACCAAGAGTCAGACGCTCAACCAACTGAGCTACTCAGGAGCCCCATCCCACATTTTTTTAAAAAGTTTATTTATTTATTTTTGAGAGAGAAAGAACATGTGAACACGCAAGATGGGGAGGGGCACAGAGAGAAAGAGACAGAATGCCACGCAGGTTCAACATTACCAGTGCAGAGCCCAACCTGGGGCTTGAACCTAGGAACTGTGAGATCATGACCTAAGCTGAAATTAAGAGTCAATACTTAACTGACTGAGCCACCCAGTAGCCTGACCCACATTTCTGTGTCATCTACTCTCCTTGACTATTCTGAAGTTAGTTCAAGAAAACATTTACTAAGCTCCAGCCATAAGCTAGAAAACACTAAGATGCCTTGGAGAAGTTCAGCCTCTGGAAGGATGCAGACATTTAATAGAGCGTGTGTTATGTGGCAAGCGCATGGAGGTACACACAGTACTACTAGAAGCACACAGAGAAGTTTTTAGTAGATATTGGGAAAAGAGGAAAGAGTTCTTGGAGGAGACAAAGATTGCTGAGTCTGAATAGGTAGGTTAAGAGCAAGAGAATAGCATGCCAGCGAATCACAAGCAACAGTCATTAGAATATCAGGTTTGGAGCAGGAAAGTGGCAAGAAATGATGTTGGAGCCATGGCAGAGGCAAGGCCATGTAAAACCATAAATATAAGAGAGTTGAAAATAGATGAGGTGTCACATAAGGTTTGAAGATATATGCTTCAGATAGCTCACTGTGTGTGAGCAGCATGAAGGATGGATTTGAAGGGAGCAACACTGAACATGGGGGTTAGCTGGATGACTACTGCAATATACCATCGGAGTCATGACAACAGCATGGATTAGAGAAGTATAGTAGAAATAGAGGTGAGGCTCAAGAAGTGTTCAGGAAGTAAAATTATGGCGTCTTAATATAAGAAGCTGACAGAGAAAAAGAGCTAAAGATTAAGATTTGAGTGTACCCAGCATTAAGCGGTATTCAAAGCTCCTGGCACTAGGTTATGTGATATGGACATAACAAAGAACAAATCAAATCACAGGAAGGTGAAGGGAGATGAACAAGGACAAAGTCCATGACACAAGTGACAGCTACACGGAGCACTAGAGGATAAGCAAGGTTAATCAGGCCTTTGGGAGAAGGGTTATATGAGAAAAGATATAGTGACATATGTATCCTAAAGTATATATAATTCCATGTTGGATTTGCTGAATTTAAGGAATGGAACAAAACTACTATTTCCTTTGAGATAAAAAGAAAGAGATGAATAAAGAATATCTTGTTCATTAGAGTATGTTGAGTGGCATCCACAGCCTCTATCCACAGAGGCTAGTAGCACTTCCCTCACTGTTGTGAGAACCAAAAATGTCTCCAGGTATTGTCAAATGTCCCCTGGGACGCAGAATCACTCATGAATGAGAATTACAACCAACTATAGTAGTTAAGAGCTAAAACTGGAGTGAGAGGCACCTGGGTTGAAATCCTAGCTGTATCACTTGAGCAAGTTACTTAAACCCTCTAAACCTTGGTTTTCAGTTATGTGTAAAATGGAAATGTTAGTGGTATTTACCTAATGGGGCAGTTGTCATAACTAAATGAGATAAAACATACCACTCACACTATACTTAGTACATAGTAAAGCTCCCAATTATAAGGACCACCACTGTCTACCAAAGATAAACAGGATGTTGTAGCAAACATCAAGGAGATCATCTAAGGAGGAGAGGAGGGGCAGAGGAGAAGGGGTTAAGTCTGGAATGGGAAGAGTTTGCAAATGAACTGAAGCTGAAATGGTCTCCAATTTAAGATGTCTGGCTCAAAAAAGGAAAGGATTATAAAGGAAGATGGAAATCAACTACAGGGAAAGAGGTTGAGTATTTGGCCACTCAACCAGTGAGCTGTGATAGTAAGCACTTTTAACATTCCACTCCCAATGGAAGATGCCTTTGTGCTACAGACTGAATGCTTTTGTCATCCCAGAATTCATATGTTGAAACCTATTCCTTCAATGTGATGGTATTTGGATGTGGGAACTTAGGGAGGTTAATTAAGTCATGAAGGTGAAGATGCCATGAATGGGATTAGTGCCTTTATAAAATATAGGAGAGACCTTAGAGCGAGCACTCCCTTGGTCCAGCCTTGAGAGGACATAACAGGAAGACAGTCATCTATGTATCAGGAAGCATGGTCTTACCAAACACCAATCTGCCAACACCGTGACCTTAGACTTGATAACCTCCAGAACTATAGGAAATAAATTTCTGTTGCTTATAAGCCACCCAGTTTATTATGGTTATTAGCAGCCTGAATGAACGAAAACACCTTGTTCATATCTGAGCTGGGCTTCCCAGGGCTGAAGGGGATTAGACCAATAGCATCACTTGGGACTACATTTAAAAATATTCCAAATTTCACTAGGCTGGAAACGGTTCTTGTTGCAGAAAATGTCTTTTTATAAAAAGTGCTTTTTAAGTAATCAAAGAGCATCTGAGGCAACAAGGTACTATGCCACTGTTTACTAAAAACTTCTCTAACACTGTAAATAATTATTGCTCAGACAGCTTAGATCCTGAGTGCCTTGTGCAGTTAATCTTTACCTGTCGTTAACATAGTAATAAGTCATGGATACATACTTTTCACAACTAGTACCAACAGTGAAATATGGAGATTATTAGCTCGGTCCTCAATGGATGCTGCTGCGATACTCTGCTGCCACTAATGAAGTGCTCCCTGCATCAAGAGGACAATGGACCTATTCAGCCCTGATTACCTAGTTTACTGCACTGTGTATACAGACTACACATTGAAACAGTATATAAATCTGAAAAACAGATTTACGTTGTTTCTATTTCCCTTTATCTTCAGATATTGCATACCACAAAAATCCTTCCAGTTGTTAAATATATCTTATATGTAAATAAAAGTGTTAGCAGCTTATTTAAAAGAAATACAGAATTTATTTTTAATGAGTAGGAGAAGACGAGTAAATGTAAATTAATTTAGCAGGAATTATAAGGCATTACAGCCAATTGAATAAGAACAAAACAAAACAAAAAAAAATACTTTAAACTAGTTGAGAGAAAAATAAATCATGAAAAAGATTAAAACATGGAATTATCATTACCCCTCTACCAGGTAATAAAATCAATGCCACAGCAACATTTAAAAGTAATGATTTCCATAGCTAGTTGAACCAAATGATTAAGGTTGGAGTTACAGGACACTAATATACTAGTTTTATTTCATTATTAGAATATAGGAGAAATGCTACTGAATGGATTTTTTACTTTTAGGTATCTATAATTTCCATCCTCCTTGTCCTCTACACACATAAATACAACAAAGTGTTTCACAAACAAAATAACAACACTAACTTCATCGATGACCCAGTGTGTAAAGGGTTCAACTAAGACTGATTATCCATAATAACTCAAAAAGTTTATAAAGCAAGGTGCCTCATTCCAACTGGAGGAATTAGTCCTATGGAATATGCACTATTTAAAATAACTCATGAACCTTATACCCTCAATGTATGCTCCAATCAAAAGCATACCTTATCCACACCAGGAAGGAAAGACCACGTGTTTCACATCAGTCTAAAATTTAATATTTAGTGACTACAATTAGCTCTCTTTTGGCTCCTCCAGTTCTCATGAATTATATTAAGTCAAGCTGTAAAGCAATGCAGTCCTTATTGATTCTAGAGACTGTGAGTCACCAGGGGAAGAAGTCCAAAAAGGCTAAATTTTCACTGAACTCCAAATCAGAGGTTTGAAAGCCAGAGAGATAAAGACATTATCTGTAGTCTTATGAAACATTCAAGGCTGCTTTCATTTGATTAGGAATTTGCTACAGGCTCTTTATGACAAATATAACAAGGTCACTTTAAATCTTTTAAGCTTTGAAGAAAGATCCAGAAAACAGATTAGCTATGAAGAATTGCATTTAGAATTGGAAACTAAGGAGTAATGTGTTTATATACATTCAGAAATTACTCCTGCATTACCAAAATTATAAAAAAAAATTTTTTTAAAGCTATCGTTACCACGATCTTTATTGGTTACAGAAATTTGCTCTGATCTGAAATAGTGATTACAACAACCTGTTGCCTTATGTCACTATTTCCAAAACTATTCTAGAAAACACTAATGTGCCATGAAATGTTTACAGAGCTGGGGGCAGGGGGAAGGGGAGGAGCACCGTCAAGAGAGAAAAAAGAAAAAATCCTTTAGTATTTTTGGCAAAGAAAAATACTAAGCATATCCAATATAATTATTAGATAATTGCCCTTAACAGTATGTCATGCCCCAGAAAGCCAGGAAGTCCACAAGATACCACTTATATACAAATGTACTGATGCTCAAGTGATACATAAACATGCTACTACTGTGTTTTATGCTATTCAATGACATGGGACTTATGCTATGGTTTTTGCCTAATAATTTCAACATAGCTTAACTTTTTATCACCTAATAAATATATGAATCAAAACTACTTCTTCCAGTCATGACATTATATACGCAAGATAAATTTTTTCTATAATCCTATTTTTAAAAAATGTTTATCTATTTATATTTTTGAGACAGAGAGGAGAACATGAACAGGGGAGGGGCAAAGAGAGGGAGAAAGAATCCCAAGCAGGTTTGCGCTCTCAGTGCAAAGCCCAAAGCGGGGCTTAAACCCACAAAACATGAGATCATGATGTGAGCCAAAATCAAGAGTCAGACATTCAACCAGCTGAGCCAGCCAGGCGCCCCTAATCTTTTTTTTTGGGGGGGGGGGAGTGAGAAAATGTGTGTGCAAGCCAGGGAGAGGGGCAGGGAGAGGGGCACAGGGAGAGGAGAGGAGAGGAGAGAAGAGAAGAGAATCCCATGCTTAGCACAGAGCCCAACACAGGGCTTGATCCCACAATCCTGGGATCAGGACCAGAATGGAAATCAAGAGTCAATGGTCAACTGACTGAGTCATCCAGGTGCCCCTATAGTCTAAATTTTTTTTAATGTTTTATTTGTTTTTGATACAGAGAGAGACAGAGCATGAGAGGGGGAGGGGCAGAGAGAGGAGATACAGAACCAGAAGCAGGCTCCAGGCTCTGAGCTGTTAGCACAGAGCCTGATGTGGGGCTCGAACCCATGAAAGTGAGATCTGATCTGAGCTGAAGACGGAGGCTTAACCGACTGAGCCACCCAGGCGCCCCTATAATCTAGTGCAATAGACGTTCATCTTTGTTTTTTTAGTTTCTATAATTTTTTAAGTTATCAATAATTATAATTTTTAAATATTGTTCACACACATTCAAAATATTTCAGTTAAACACAGATATAACAGTATATCCCTCAATCTTGGAAACAATGAATTCTGATGCACTTGTCTTTAAAATTTTAAATTAGAGGGCACCTGAGTGGCTCAGTTGGCTAAGTGTCTGACACTTGATTTTGGCTCAGGTCATGATTCTCATGATTTGTGAGTTCGGGCCCCACACTGGGCTCCGTGTTGACAGTATGGAGGCTGCTTGGGATTCTCTCTCTCCTTTCTCTGCTCCTTCCCACCCCTCATGTGTGTGTACGCTCTAAATAAACAGGTTTTAAAAACTTTAAAACAAAAAAACCCAAAAAACTGTGGCTTCCAAAGAGGAATATACTACTAGCTTAATCACAGCAACAAAGCCTTTCTACTTTGAAGTGTAAGTTATTCCACTTTTTACTTGTAACTGTATTCTCATTCCTGTACTCCTCCTACCTCTTACTTTTACCAGCCACAGACATAATAATAAAATTTCCTCATTTTGTTATTTATGGCAGCCTTTGTGGATAAACCAACAGAAGTGAGGAAATAGGAGGCCTATTCATTCCTATATTTTGTATCCAGACATGAAATGAAACATGGAAATAAAAATAAAATAATCACTAAACCCTTAGGTTTCTTTCAACAACCAATCCATTTGCTGAAAAAGTTTGCTACTTAAGTCAGTTTTAGAATTTAAAGTTCTTTATACTGAATAAATTAACATTTACATTTATTGTGAAGTATATTTTCAAGAAGTACATACAATATATATGTGTGGTCTGATGAATATTTATAAAGCAAATACCCATTTTTTAACTACCACCGAAGTCCAAACACAGAAGCCAGGATCACAGAAACAGAAGAAATCTCTCTTAAACATACCCCCTCACACACACCCCTCTAAAATTACTGGAGCTTTAACGTATCATGTAAATTACACAAGTTAACTCACTGAGAATGAAAAGAAATAGTGTAACAGGTGTTAAAATATAGAACTATTTAAGACATCTCTAAAATGCATTAATGGAGAACCTTTCCTAATATATAAGACATTTTGTTAAACTTCCCTGTGGAAAAAAATGCTAGTAATAACAATCTATTTAGAATACAAATTATAGAAATGTTTGGACTTAATTTCGTGCAACACCACACAGGAGGGCCATAAAACACAGATTATTTGTTCCTAGCACTTCCAACAGCTGGCAATGAGGAAGACTAATGTTAGCATTCAAGATGAAAAAAAAAAAATTCCAAAAAAACCCCCACACTAAATAATGGTCATTTCAACTCATTAGCATCTAAATATTTATAAATTACAAAATAACACAGATCTCTGTGATCTTTGCTAGGCTCTGACAAAAGTAAAAACTTACTCTCATCCCAAATAAGGAAGCTCACATAGCAGGATTAGCAGGATTCTAGTCTCTTACTTCCTACACTAAATACTAGTGTGTAGGTAAAACTGTACCATGGAATGACAGTAAAGGACTGTGGATATTATCACCTCCTTTTCTATTTTTTTTTCAAAAAAATTTTTAATGTTTTATTTATTTTTGACAGAGAGAGAGAGAGAGACAGCATGAGCAGGGGAGGGTCAGAGAGAGGGGGGGAGGCACAGATTCTGAAGACAGGCTCCAGGCTCTGAGCTGTCAGCAGAGAGTCTGACACAGAGCTCGAACCCACAAACTATGAGATCGTGACCTGAGCCAAAGTCGGACACTTAACCGATTGAGCCACCCAGGTGCCCCAATACCTCCTTTTCTAATGGTTTAGTTGCAAAATCAAATACATAGAGAATTAGCCAAAACAAGGTTTTAATATTAACAGCCCCAAAATAAGCTTAACTTTTGCAGCTAAAATATTAATATGATGTTAAATTTGAACTTCATTTTTTTTCCTTACAAAGCAAGACACTCAGAGTTCAATGTGACATTTAAGTAAACAATTTCCAAATACTGCTAATAAGCAACATTTAAGGACCTTTTTTAAAGAAGCATGCCTACTCTAAAATGTGAACATAGATAATGCAAAGCAAATATAATTCATTTATAACTTAAAACCTAGTCAACAATGGTTTCCCTTGCATTGAAGACATCATTTCTCTCCTCCAGTCCCACTAGCACATATCTCTAACATTTCTTCTCACTAACTAACCACTGCGGGCCTGGGCAATGTTATCTCTGTGAGCTGTGACGTGGTAAAGATCTAGGTTATTAATATCTTTGGAGAGTTGATGGACAGAAAAACACACAACTGTATTAAACATCCAAGGTCTTCCATTAAGTACACTGATGACAATAGAATAATAGTCACAACAAGGAAGAACACCCTTGAATCTCTAGAAATGCTTTACACAGATGTCCTTAAATCTCTACAGAGAAATGGCTGAACAATTTAATGGAGTATTATATAACAATTAAAACTAAAGATGAGGAGTGGTGCCTGGGTGGCTCAGTCAGTTAAGCGTCCAACTCTTGGTTTCAGGTCAGGTTATGATCCCATGGTTCATGAGTTCAAGCCCCGCATCAGGCTCTGTGCTGACATTGAAGACGGAGCCTGCTTAGGATTCTGTGTCTCCCTCTCTTTCTGCCCCTCCCCCACTCACACTGTCCCTCTTCTCAAAAAAAAAGACTAATGATGAGGGGCACCTAGGTGGCTAGTCAAGCAATGGCATATCTAACTCTTAGTCTGGGCTCAGGTCATGATCCTGCGGTTCACGGGATGAGCCTCACATCAGGTGCTAACAGCTCAGAGGCTAGAGCTTGCTTCAGATTCTGTGTCTACCTCTCTCTCTGCCCCTTTCCCGCTCACACTGTCTCTCTCTCTCTCTCTCTCTCTCTCTCAAAAACATACATTAAAAATTTTTTTAAAAAGACTAAAGATGATAAGAGTATGTAACACAATTTTATAATATATCCTAAAATATCTTAAATATACTTTTATATCTAAATATAATTGCAAAATATTAGATATATACACAAAGACTTGACAAAAATGAATATTTGGTAGATAGGGACTCCTCCATCTGCACATTTACAAAGTAAATAAAAATCAGAAGGTCAAAAATGCAATGCCTCCTCTCTCTAAAGAACTGTAAAACTATCATCAGCACCTTGGTAATCACCTCATATTTATGGTCTACACTAAACACACCAAAACTTGCTATATATTACCCTTACAGGAATGCTTCTGGGCAAGGTCACCTGATAAAGGGGAAACAAGGTCCTGCCTGAGGACTTTGATTAAGAAGAGAGAAAAAAAATGACTACTTCACCTCACAGCAAGGTGACAGGTATTTTAACCAATAGCATGTTTTACTGCCATCATAAAATATCAAATTTAACATTACTTTTTACCAAATTAACAACAAATTTAAACACAGAGAATTACAAAACACAAATAAATCATGTGTATATGACAATTCAAGCGACGAAGATGATATCAGTTTGGTCAATTCTGCATCAAAAATGAGACCTCTGTAAGAGTAAGAGATGTATAGATTCAAGGATATTCGATTACTGGCATAACTTAGGCCTGCCACTGAGAATCATATGGGTCAAAAGCTTGATAAGGTAACCCTGTATTACTTGTCCTATCTGAAAATGCAAAATTAGTTTGGATCTTATTAATATGATGATAAAATTGGCCTTCAGAGTTAACTCCTTACAGAAATTAACAAGCTGACCCTAAAATTCACATGGAAATGCAAAAGATCCAAAATGGCCAAAAGAGGGGCGCCTGGGTGGCTCAGTCAGTTGAGCGTCTGGCTTCGGCTCAGGTCATGATCTCATAGTTTGTGGGTTCGAGCCCCGTGTCAGACTCTCTGCTGACAGCTCTGAGCCTGGAGCCTATCTTCGGGTTCTGTGTCTCCCTCTCTCTCTGACCATCCCCTGCTCACACTGTCTCTCTCTCTCTCAAAAATAAATAAAAAACATTTAAAAAATTAAAATTAAAATTTTTTAAAAATGGCCAAAACAAACTAGAAATGAAACAACATTGGAGGACTCACACTCCCCTGTTTAAAACTTACTTCAAAGTTTAGTAATCAAAATTGTGTGATAGTGGCATAAAAACAGACATATAGATCAACAGAACAGAATTGAAAGGCTATATAAATGTTTATGGTCAATTGGTTTTTGAAAGCATGCCCAAAAAAAAAAAAAATCAATAGGGATAGAATAGTCTTTTCAACAAATGGTTCTGGGACAACCAGATATCCACATACAAAATAATAAAATTAGATGTCTACATATATGAAAAATAACACAAAATGGATACTCATCTGCAAAACAATAAAAGTGGACCCCTAATTCATATCATACACATAAATTAACTCAAAATGGGTCATGACCTGAGTATAAGAGCTAAAACCAAAAAATTTGTGGATGTAAGGGCACCTGGGTGGTTCACTCAGTTAAGCACCTGACTTTGGCTCAGGTCATGATCGCATGGTTCGTGAGTTCGAGCCGCATGTAGGGCTCTGTACTGACACTTAGAGCCTGGAGCCTGCTTCAGATTCTGTCTCCAGCACTCTCTGCCCCTCTCCCGCTCATTCTGTCTCTGCCTCAAAAATAAATAAACTTTT
>PJEM01017140.1:0-23163 GCA_004023845.1 Helogale parvula | reverse complement strand
CATCTTCTTGATGAATTCATCAGTTGATGGACATTTAGGCTTTTACCATGATTTGGCTACTGTTGAAAGTGCAGCTATGAACATTAGAGTACATGTGACCCTATGAATCAGCACTTCTGTATCCCTTGGGTAATTACCCAGCAATGCTATTGCTGGGTCATAGAGGAGTTCTATTGTTAATTTTGTGAGGAAGCTCCACATTGTTTTCCAGAGCAGCTGCACTAGTTTACATTCCTGCCAACAGTGTAGGAGGATACCCATTTCTCCACGTCCTTGCAAGAATCTATAGTCTCCTGATTTGTTCATTTTAGTCAATCTAACCAGCGTGAGGTGGTATCTCATTGTGGTTTTGATTTGTATTTCCCTGATGATGAGTGATGCTGAACATTGTTTCATGTGCCTGTAGGCCACCTGGATGTTCTCTTTGGAGAAGTTTCTATTCATGTTTTCTGCCCGTTTCTTCACTGGAGTATTCCTTTTTCTAGTGTGGAGTTTGCCTTGTAGATTTTGGATGCTAGCCCTTTGTCTGATATGTCATTTGCCACTATCTTTTCCCATTCCATCGGTTGCCTCTTAGTTTTCTTGATTGTTTCCTTTGCCTTGCAGAAGCTTTTTATCTTGATGAGGTCTCAAGAGTTCATTTTTTCTTTTATTTCCCTTGCCTTTGGGGATGTGTTGAGTAGGAAAGTGCTGCGGTTGAAGTCAAGGAAGTTTTTTTCCTACTTTCTCCTTGAGGGTTTTGGTGGCTTCCTGTATCACATTCAGGTCCTTCATCCATTTTAGTTAATTTTTGTGTATGGTGTAAGGAAGTGGTCTAGTTTCATTCTTCTGCATGTTGCTGTCCAGTTCTCCCAGCACCACCTGTTAAAGAAACTGTCTTTTTCCCATTGGATACTCTTTCCTGCTTTGTCAAAGTTTAATTGGTCATACATCTGTGGTCCAGTTCTGGGATCTCCATTCTATTCCACTGGTCTATGTGTCTGTTTTTGTGCCAATACCATACTGTCTTGATGATTGCAGCTTTGTAGTAGAGGCTAAAGTCTGGGATTGTGATGCCTCCCATTTTGGTTTTCTTTTTCAATATTATGTTGGCTCTATTTCAGATCTTTTGTGGTTCGAAACGAATTTTAGGATAGTTTGGTTTAGCTTTAGAAGAATCCTGGTGGAATTCTGATTGGGATTGCATTAAATGTGTATATTGCTTTGGGTAATAATGACATTTTCACAATGTTTATTCTTCCGATCTATGAGCACGGAATGTTTTTTCATTTCTTTGTGTCTTCTTCAATTTCCTTCATAAGTCTTCTATAGTTTTCAGCATACAGGTCTTTAACGTCTTTGGTTAGGTTTTTTCCTAAGTATTTTATGGCTTTTCTTGCAATTGTGAATGGGATCAGTTTCATGATTTCTCTATCTGTTGCTTCATTATTGGTGTATAAAAATGCAACCTATTTCTGTACATTGATTTTGTACCCTGAGACTTTGCTGAATTCATGCATCAGTTCTAGTAGGCTTCTGGTGGAGTCTGTTGGGTTTTCCATGTAGAGTATCCTGGCATCTATGAAAAGTGAGTCTGACTTCATCCTTGCCATCTGATGCCATCTATTTCCTTGTGTTGTCTGATTGCTGATGCTAGGACTTCCAGCACTATGTTAAACAACAGTGGTGAGAGTAGGCATCCTTGTCGAGTTCCTGATCTAAGCGGAAAACCTCTCAGTTTTTCACCATTGAGGATGATATTAGCTGTGGGCTTTTCATAAATGGTGTTTATAATGTTTCAGAACCTTCCTTCTATCCAGACTTTTCTGAGGGTCTTTATTAAGAAAGGATTTTGTATTTTGTCAAATGCTCTTTCTGCATCTATCAACAGAATCATATGGTTTTTACCTTTTCTCTTGTTAATGTGATATATCACACTGATGGATTCGCAAATAATGAATCAGCCCTGAAACCCAGGAATAAATCCCACTTGATCATGATGCATAATTCTTTTTATATGCTGTTGAATTAGATTTGATAGAATCTTGTTGAGTATTTTTGCGTCTGTATTCATTAAGGATATTGGCCTATACTATTCTTTTTTTGCAGGGTCTCTCTCTGGTTTGGGAACCAAAGTGATGCCTGCTACATAGAATGATTCCAGAAATTTTCCTTCCCATTTCTATTTTTTGGAATAGCTTGAGAAGAATGGGTATTTTTTATGTCTTTAAAATTTATTATTATTATTATTTTTAATAGTTTATTGTCAAATTGGTTTCCATATAACACCCAGTGCTCTTTTTTACAAGTGCTATCCTCCATTACTACCACTTCCCTTCCCTCTCCCTCTCCCTCTTCAACCCTAGGTTCGTTTTCAGTATTCAATAGTCTGTCAGGTTTTGCGTTCCTCTCTCTCCCCAACTCTCTTTCCCTCTTCCCCTCCCCATGGTCCTCCATTAGGTTTCTCCTGTTAGACCTATGAGTGCAAACATATGTCCTCCACCTGCCTTATTTCGCTTAGCATGATTTGAGGTCCATCCACTTTGCTACAAATGGCCATATTTCAGAGAAGAATAGGTATTAACTCTGCTTTAAGTGTCTGGTAGAATTCCCCTGGGAAGGCATCTGGCCCTGGGCTCTTATTCATTGGGAGATTTTTGATAACTGATTTAATTTCTTCACTGATTATGGGTCTGTTCAGATTTCCTACCTCTTTTCATTTGTATTTAGATAGTGCATGTGTGTTTAGGAATTTGTCCATTTCTTCTAAGTTGTCCAGTTAATTGGCATACAATTTTTCATAGTATTCCCTGAAGATTGCTTGTATTTATGAGGGAATATTGTAACAAATCCATTTGCATTCGTGATTTTGTCTATGTGGGTGTTTTTTCTTTCTTTCTTTTTTTTTTTTTTTTGAGAAGCCTGGCTAGAGGTTATCAATTTTGTTTATTTTTTCAAAAATACAACTCTTGGTTGCATTGATCTGTTCAACTGTTTTTTTTTTATTCTATATTGTTTATTTCTGCCTTGATCTTTATTATTTCTCTTCTTCTGCTGAGTTTGGGGTGCTCTTGCTGCTCTCCTTCTAGTTTCCTTAGGTGCTCTGTTAGATTTTGAATTTGTGCTTTTTTTAGTTTGTTGAAATAGGCCTGGATTACAATATAATTTCTCCTTAGGACTGCCTTTGCTGAGTCCCAGAGAGTTTTTATTGTTGTATTTTCATTTCATTTGTTTCCATATATTTTTAAATTTCTTCTCAATTGCCTGATTGGCCCAATCATTCTTCAGTAGGGTGGTTTTTAACCTCCTTATATTTGGAGGTTTTACAGACTTTTCCCCATGATTGATTTCAAGTTTCATAGCATTGTGATCCTAAAATGTGCATGGTATGATCTCCATTCGTTTATATTTCTGGAGGACTGCTTCATGACTAAGTATGTGATACATCTTGTAGAATGTGCCATGCACACTCAAGAAGAATGTGAATTCCCTAGCCTCAAGATGCAGAACTCTAAATATATCTGTCAGAGCCATGTGCTCCAATGTGTCATTCAAGTCCATTGTTTCTTTAGCGGTTTTCTGTCTGGTTGACCTAGCCATTGTTCTAAGTATAGTATTAAAATCACTTGCGATTAGTGCATTCTTATCAAAAAGATTGTTTCTGTTTGTGATTACCTGTTTTATGTATTTGGGTGCTCCTGAATTTGGCAAGTAGATGTTTATAATTGTTAGCTCTTTCTGATGTAGAGACCCTATTTATTATATATATTAATATATATATTATATAATACCCTTCTTCATCTCTTGTTACTGGCTTAATTTTAAAGTCCCATTTCTCCTATGTAAGTATGCCTATTCCAGCTTTCTTTTGACTTCCAGTCGCATGATAAATATTTCTCTATCCTCTCACTTTTAATCTGAAGGTGTCCTCAGTTTTCAAATGACTCTCTTTTAGACAGCAAATAGATGGATTTTGGTTTTTTTAATCCATTCTGCTACCCTGTGTCATTTGACTGGAGCATATAGTCCATTTAATTCAGTGTTATTAATGATAAATGTGGGTTTAAATTCATTGTGTTCTCTGTAGGGTTCATGCTTGTAGTGGTGTCTCTGTCGCTGGTATCTTGTGTTCCTTGGAACATTTCCTCCTCGAGTCCCTCTTAGTATTTCTTGTAGGGATGGTTTGGTGGTGATGAATTCTCTCAATGTTTGTTTATTTGGGAAAACCTTTATCTCTCCTTCTAGTTGAATGACACAGGCTCACTGGATAAAGGATTCTTGCCTGCATATTTTTTCTGTTCATCATGTTGAAGATTTCTTGCAATTCATTTCAGGCCTGCCAAGTTTCAGTAGATAGGTCTGTAACCACTCTGCTAGGTTTCCCTTTATATGTTAGGGCCCTTTCATCCTTAGCTGATTTCAGAATTCTCTCCTTATCCTTATATTTTGCCAGTTTAACTATGATATGTCATGTCAAAGGTCGATTTGAGTTACGTGATGGGAGTTTTCTGAGCCTCTGCGATTTCAATGTCTATTTCTTTCCGAGGAAGTTCTTAGCTATAATTTTATCAAGTACCCCTTCAGGATCTTTTTTTCTTTCTTCTTCTTCTTCAGGAGTGCCTATGATAAGGATATTGTTCCGTTTGATTGTATCACTCAGGTCTCAAAATCTTTGTACTTCTGGGTCAATTTCTCTCTCTTTTTCTGGGCTTCCTCTTTTGTTATAACTGTGTCTTCTAATTCACTTATTCTCCTCTCTCCCTCTTCAATCCGTGCAGTGGCCCCCTCCATTTTATTATGCACCTCATTTATAGCATTTCTTAACTAATCACAGCTATTTTGAAGGTCCCTAGTCTTTGTATCAATAGCTTCTCTGATGACTTCCATGCTTTTTTCAAGCCAAGCAATTAATCTCATGACAATTATTCTAAATTCTTGTTCAGTTATATTGCTTATATCTATTTTGAGCAGTTCTGTGGCTGTCACTTCTTTCTGGAATTACTTTACAGAAAAGTTATTTCATTTTGTAATTTTGGCTCTCTTTCTGTCTCTTGTCAGTTTTAAAAGCTTGTTATGTACTGTGCAATTGTTAGTATTGCTCTATTAAAGGAGGCTTATTGACTGTCCAGGGCCTGTCTATTCAAGTGTTCTTTTAATGGTGTCTCTCGGTTTCTCTTGTTGTGCCTTTGAGTAGTTTATTTCCCTACTCAGTGATATTTGGGTCTCTACACCATGTGTACTTTTGCTTGTTTCTTGAGGTAGCCCTGAAGAGGAAAACAGACAGACAAACACACAGGGAACAAAAGTATGCAAATGTACAGACAAATCAAAGAAACAAGCAAACCGGGAAGGGAAAGAAAAATAGAAAAGAAATGAAAAAAACAGTGGAGGGGAACAAAAGCAACAAAAGACAAAGTACCATCTAATAGCGTAAAACCAGTGGAAGGAGAGAAAGAATAAGATAAAGTAAAATATTTCTGAGTGGCAAGAATTCATCTAGTCACGGCAATGCATCATTGTTGGTCTTTCCAGGCCTAGAGGGGAAAAAGGAGAAAAAGAAAAAAAGGCAGCTTTCCAGGGTGAATGGGCGTGCTTTGATGTAAGTAGATCTCTCTGGCTGCTCCCCAAAGCCCTGCTTTGGTGGCTGTGGGGAGAAGATTGGCCATGCTCCAATCCCTTCTTGAACCAAGCATTGCAACCCACTCTTTTTTTTTTAAATAATTTATTGTCAAATTGGTTTCCATATAACACCCAGTGCTCTTCCCCACAAATGCCTTCCTCCATTACCACCACCTCCCTTCCTCCTCTCCCTCCCCCTTCAAACATTGGTTCCATTTCAGTATTCAATCATCTCTAAGGTTTTGCATCCCTCTCTCTCCCCAACTCTCTTTCTGTCTTCCCCTCCCAATGGTCCTCCGTTAGGTTTCTCCTGGTAGACGTATGAGTGCAAGCATATGGTATCTGTCCTTCTCCGCCTGACTTATTTCACTTAGCATGACACCCTCGAGGTCCATTCACCAATGTTCATAGCAGTACTATCAACAATAGCCAGAGCATGGAAAGAGCCTAAATGTCCATCACCTGATGAATGGATCAAGAAGATGTGGTATATATATACAATGGAGTACTATATGGCAATGAGGAAGAATGAAATCTGGCCATTTGTAGCAAAGTGGATGGACCTCGAGGGTGTCATGCTAAGCGAAATAAGTCAGGCAGAGAAGGACAGTTACCATATGTTTGCACTTATAGGTCTAACAGGAGAACAACAGAAACCTAATGGAGGACCAGGGGGAGGGGAAGAGGGAAAGAGAGTTGGGGAGAGAGAGGAATGCAAAACTTGAGAGACTATTGAATATTAAAAACGAACTGAGGATTGAAGGAGCAGGGGGAAGGGGAAGGATGGCAGTGGTAATGGAAGAGGACACTTGTGGGGAAGAGCACTGGATGTTATATGGAAACCATTTGACAGTTAGCTATTAGAAAAGAAAAGAAAAGAAAAGAGAACACTGAAAGGAAAAAAAAAACCTTTCAACTAAGGATACACTACCTGGCAAAGTTATAATTCAGAATTGAAAGAGAGATACAACATTTTCCAAATAAGCAAAAGCTAAAGGAGTTCACCACCACGAGTTTTACAAAATATGTTATAGGAAGAAATGAAGGAGACACAGAATTCAAAGCAGGCTCCAAGCCCTGAGCTGTCAGCACAGAGTCCACCTTGGGGCTTGAATCCATCAACTGTGAGAAAATGATCTGAGCCAAAGTTGAATGCTTAGCTGATTAAGCCACACAGGCATCTCGAGAAGAGTGGGCCACTCAGATCAGAGACTTTTAAACTACAAACCAGGATGAGAAGTAGATGACATCAGGACAGACAGCTTTTCAAGATTTGGGACCAGGGTTACTTCTATGAACAAATCAAAGCCCATTTAGTGGAGGATCCAAATCATCTCTATGAGTAGGGAAATAAAGCAACCAGAGTCACAACAGAGAGCACGTAACACGCTCCAATAAAAAAAAAAAAAAAAAAAAAAACTTCTGAAAGGTAAGGCCCTGCACAGGGTATGACCCGTCTTTAATATAGTAGTGCTTGCATGTGCAGGACACATGACAAGCTTTTAAAACAGATAAGGGACAGAAAACTAGCCAAAATGATGAAACATAAGAAGTTTCCTCAAAAGAAATTCCAGGAAGAAGTGACAGCTAAAAACTTTATCATAACCCATATAAACAACATAACTGACCAGGAATTTAGAATAATAGTCATAAAATTCATCGCTGGGATTGAAAAAAAACATAGAAGACAACAGAGAATCTATTGCTGCAGAGATCAAAGAACTAAAAAATAGTCATGATGAATTTTAAAAATGCTATAATTTGATGCAAAATAAACTAGATACAGTGACAATGAGGACTGAAGAGACAGAGGGGAAATAAGTGAAATAGAAAATAAAACTATGGAAAAAGGTGAAGTTGAGAAAAAGAGAGATAAAAATATTCTAGACCATGAAGGGAGAATTAGAGAATTAAGTGATTCAATGAAATGTAATAATATCAGTATCATAGGAGTTCCAGAAGAAGAAGAAGTGAAAGAGAAAATAGCAGAAGGTCATAGATGAGAACTTCCCTAAGTTGGGGAAGGAAACAGACATTGAAATCCAGAAGGCACCGAGAATTCCCTTGAGACATAACAGGAATCAATCTTCTACATGAAATATCATAGTAAAACAAAATATAAAAATAAAGAGAATTCTGAAAGCACCTAGGGACAAATGGGCCTTAATCTACAAGGGCAGACACAAAAGAGTAGTACTAGGAAATATTCAATGTGCTGAATAGGAAATATATGCAGCCACGAATCCTTTATCCAGGAAGTCTCTCATTCAGAATAGAAGAAGAGATAAAGGTTTTCCCAGACAAAGATTGAAGGAGTTCATGACCACTAACCCAGCCATGCAAGAGATACTTAGGGAGATTCTGTGAGTGGAATGTTGCAAAGACTACAAGGGACTAAGACATCACCACAAGCATGAAACATACAAATAACACAATGACACTAAACCTGTATTTTTCAATAATAATGGGAACATAAATGGACTAAATGCTCCAACCACAAGACATAAGGTCTCAGAATGGATAACGAAACAAGATCCATCTATATGTTGTCTACAAGAGACACATTTTCTTGCTGAAGACACCTTCAGATTGAAAGAGAGGGGATGGAGAACGATTTATCATGCTATTGGAAGTCAAAAGAAAGCTAGAGTAGCCATACTTACATCAGACAAACAAGATTTTAAACTAAAGGTTGTAACAAAAGTAAAGAAGGGTATCACAATTACAGGGTCTGTCCATCAAGAAGAGTTAACAATTATGAATATTTATTCACCGAATTTGGTGGTACCCAAATATATAAATCAATTAATCACAAATACTCCACTAACAGTAATGGGCAGATAATCTAGACATAAAATCAATATAGAAACAAGGACCCTAAGACATATCAGGCAAGATGGTGGAGAAATAGGGAGTTCCGTAATTCTTGCCTGCATCTCTCAAACAAAGAAAAGCTGAAGCCAAAGGATGCTGAACCTCAAAAGACTGGAAAGAAAAGAAATAAAGTCCACTAAGAAGACAGCATCATGGGTTTGCTTAAACAAGCATATGTAATCAATTCTCTTCATGCATGTCCTATCTCCATTGTTACTTTTTCTCTCCCTCTGAAATAATCAGATATATAGTTTCTCTGGGTAACATTAGCTTCGTTTTTTTTTCTTTCCTCACCTCCTGCTGTATTCTCCTTTTTCTCTATCTGAATTAAGCCTTTTAGTCTCTCTGCCTGGCCAATGATTAATTTCTCTTTCTCCCTGCCCTTGCCATTTTTCTTTTCGTATATGCTCTTCCATCAGCACTGCCTCCACCCTCCACCGTGTTCTTTATTTGTAGCTGGGATTTCAGGATTTATGCTTTTAGACTACCCTTTGTCTTTTGTTGTTTTTGTTTTGTTTTGTTTTTCCCTTTCGATTTGCTTGTTTGTTTGATTTGTATGTGTGTTTGAGTGCTTTTGTTCCCTGTTTGTCTGTCTGTTTTCCCTTCCAGGACTACCTCAGGAAACAAGCCAAAGTACACATGGTGGAGAGTCACAAATATCACTACAAGTAGGGAAATAAAACAACCAAGGTCTCAAGAAGAGAGACCAAGGGACACTATTAAAAGAACACTTCCTGAGCTGATAGGCCCTGGACAGTATATGAGCCTCCTTTAATATAGCAGTACTTGAGGTGCAGAGTGCATAACGAGCTGTCAAAACTTATAAGAGACAAAAGCTAGTCAAAATGACAAAATGGAAGAACTCTCCTCTAAAGAAATTCCAAGAAGAAGTGAAGCTAAAAAAATTGGTCAAAACAGATATAAACAAAATAACTGACCAAGAATTTTGGACAATAGTCATAAAATTAATCACTGGGTTTGAAAAAGGCGTGGAAGACACCAGAGAAGCTATTGCTACAAAGACTATTGACCTTAAAAATAATTGTGATGAGGGGCGCCTGGATGGCTCAGTTGGTCTGACCTCAGCTCAGCTCATGATCTCACAGTTCATGGGTTTGACCCCCACATCAGGCTCTGTGCTGACAGTTCAGAGCCTGTAGCTTGCTTCCCATTCTATGACTCTTTCTCTCTCTGCCTCTCCCCCATTAGCGTTCTTAAGGTGACTCTTAAACTTGAATAAAAACAATAAAATTTAAAAAAATAGTGATGAATTAAAAATGCTATAAATGAGGTGCATAATAAAATGGAGGCAGCCACTGTACAGACTGAAGAGACAGAGAGGAGAAGAGGTGAATTAGAAGACACAATTATAGAAAAAGAGGAAGCTGAGAAAAAGAGATAAATTGATCCAGGAGGACACAAGGAGAATTCGAGACCTGAGAGATGCAATGAAAAGGAACAATATCCATATAATAAGGATTCCAGAAGAACAGGAAGAGAGAGAAAGTGGCTGAAAGGGGACTTGAACAAATAATAGCTGGGAACTTCCCCACTTTGGGGAAGGAAACAGACATTAAAATTCAAGAGGCACAGAGAACTCCCCTCAGACATAACTTGACTTGATCTTCGGCAAGACATATCATAGTGAAATTGGCAAAATAAAAAGTTAAAGAGAGAATTCTGAAAGCAGCTTGGGATAAAATGGCCCTAATGTACAAAGGGAGACCTAGCAGAGTAGTTTCAGACCTACCTACTGAAACTTGGCACATCAGAAAGGAATGGCAAAAAATCATCAATATGATGAGCAGAAAAAATATGCAGCCAAGAATCCTTTACTCAGCAAGCCTGTCATTCAGAACAGAAGGAGAGATAAAGGTTTTCCCAAGCTAACAAAAATTTAAGGAATTCATCACCACTAAATCAGTCTTACAAGAAATCCAAAGGGGCACTCTATGAGGGAAATGTGGTAAGGAACACAATGTACCAGAGACACCACTACAAGCATGAACTCTAGAGAACACAATAACTTTAAACCCATATTTTTCAACAGTAACACTGAATGTAAATGGACTAAATGCTGCAAACAAAAGACATAGGGTATCAGAATGTATAAAAAAAACCCCAAAATCCATCTATTTGCTGTCTACAAGAGACTTAGGTTATAGACCTAAGGATACCTTCAGATTGAAAGTGAGAAGATGAGCAGCTATCTATCATGCTACTGGAAGGAAAAAGAAAGCTGGAGTAGCCATAGTTTTATCGGAGAAACTGGATTTTAAAGTTAAGGCAGTAACAAGAGATGAAGAAGGATATTACAAAATAATTACAGGGTCTATCTATCAGGAAGAGATAACAATTATAAATATCTATGCACCGAATTCAGGAGCACCCAAATAAATAAAACAATCACATACAGAAACAATATAATTGATAATAATGTGCTAATAGCAGGTGATTTAATACTCCACTTACAGCAATGGATAGATCACCAGACAGAAAATCACTAAAGAAACAATGGACCTGAACAACACATTGGACCAGATGGATCTGACAGATATATTTAGAACTTTACATCCTGAAGCTATGGAATTCACTACCTTCTTGAGTAGGTCACATACTAGGTCATAAAGCAGCCCTCCATAAATATAAAAGAATTGAGATCATACCATGCACACATAAAGATCACAATGCTATGAAACTTGAAATCAATCATGGGAGAATGTCTGGAAATCCTTCAAAAATATAGAGATTAAGAACCACCCTACTAAAGATTGGGCCAATCAGGCAATTAGAGAAGAAATTAAAAAAATATATGGAAACAAATGAAAATGAAAATACAGCAATCCAAACTCTTAGAGATGCAGCAAAGGCAGACACAAGAGGAAAGTATATTGCAAACTTGGCCATTTCAAGAAACTGGAAAAAGCACAAATTCAAAATCTAACACAGCACTTAATGGAACTAGGAGAGCAGAAGAGCAACCCAGATCCAGCAGAAGAAGAGAAATAATAAAGATCAGGGCAGAAATAAACAATACAGAATCCACAAAAACAGTTGAACAGATCAATAAAACCAAGAGTTGGTTCGTTGAAAAAATAAACAAAATTGATAAACCTCTAGCCAGGCTTCTCAAAAAGAAAAGAGAGAGCACCCAAATAGACAAAATCATGAATGAAAATGGATTTATTACAACCAATCCCTCAGAAATACAAGAAATTATCAGGGAATCCTGTAAAAAATTATATGCCAACAAACTGGACAACCTAGAAGAAATGAACAAATTTCTGAACACATGCACACTACCAAAATTCAAATGGGAAGTGAAAGAAAACCTAAACAGACCCATAACTAGTGAAGAAATCAAATCAGTTATCAAAAATGTCCCAACAAATCAGAGCCCTAGGCCAAATGGCTTCCCTGGGGAATTCTACCAGACATTGAAATCAAAGTTAATACCCATTCTTCTCAAGCTATTCCTAAAAATAGAAACAGAAGGGAAACCTCCAGACTTATTCTATGAAGCCGACATCACTTTTATTCCCGAAAACGACAGAGACCCAGGAACAATAAAGAACTACAGGCCAATATCCTTGATGAATATGGATACAAAAATCCTCAACATGATACTAGCAAATCGAATTCAACAGCATATAAAAAGAACTATCCACCATGATCAAGTCGGATTCATTTCTGGGTTACGAGGCTGGTTCAATATTCACAAGTCAATCAATAATCAATGTGATACACCACATTAACTCAAAGAATTAACAATAAAACTCCCCTATGAACCAGCAATAGCATTGCTAGGAATTTACCCAAGGGATTACAGAAGTGCTGATGCATAGGAACACATGTATCCGAATGTTCATAGCAGCACTTTCAACAATAGCCAAATCATGGAAAGAGACTAAGTGTCTATCAACTGATGAATGCATCAAGAAGATGTGGTTTATATATACAGTGGAATCATGCATGGAATGGGAAAGAATGAAATCTGGCCATTTTCAGCAACATGGATTGAACTTGAGGTTGTTATGCTATGTGAAATAAGTCAGGCAGAGAAGGACAGATACCATATTTTTTCACTTATAAGTGGAACAGGAGAAACTTAACAAAAGACCATGGGGGAGGGGAAGGGGGAAAATAGTTAAGGAGCGGGAAGGAGGCAAATCATAAGAGATTATTAAATACAGAGAAAAACTGAGGGTTGATAGGGGTGAGGGAGAGCGGAAAAGAGGTGATGGGCATGAAGGAGGGCACTTGTTGGGATGAGCACTGGGTGTTATATGGAAAACAACTTGACAATAAACTATAAAAGAAAAAAAAAAGAATAAAACTTTAAAAAAAACAACTACCCTGAATGATACACCGGACCCGATGGAATTGACAGATATATTCAGAACTTTTTATCCAAAAGCTGCAGAATATACATTTTACTCAAGTGCACATGTAACATTCTCCAAGATAGATCACACATTAGGTCAGAAAACAGCTCTCAATAAGTATAAAGGAATTGAGATGATGCCATTCACATTTTCAGATCACAATGTTACAAAGCTTGAGATCAGGCACAGGAAAAAGTTTGGAAAACCTGCAAATGCATTGAGGTTAAAAAAACATCTTACTAAAGATTGAATGGGTCAAACAGGCAATTAAAGAAGAAATTTAAAAATATATGGAAACAAATGTAAATGGAAACACGACAGTCCAAACCCTTAGAGATGCAGCAAAGGCCATCCCAAGCGGAAAATACATTGCAATCCAGGCCTGTCTCAAGAAACAAGAAAAATTCCAAATACAAGATCTGACAGCACACCTAAAGGAACTGGAAGTAGAACAGCAAACAAGACCCAAGGCCAGCAGAATAAGAGAAATAATAAACATTAGAGCAGAAATAAACAGTTTGGAATCCAAAAAGCAGTAGAACAAATCAATAAAACTAAGACCTGTTTTTTTTTTAAATAAACAAATTGATAAACCCACAGCCAGACTTCTCAAAAAGAAAAGAAACAGTGGATCCAAGTAGATAAAATCACAAATGAAATTGGACATATCACTGCCAACCCCTCAGAAATACTAACAATTATCAGAGAATACTATGAAAAATCATATGCCAACAAACTGGAAAACCTGGAAGAAATGGAAAAATTCCTAGACTCCCACACAATACCAAAACTCAAACGGGAAGAAATACAAAATTTGAATACACCCATAACTAGTGAAGAAATTGGATCAGTTATCAAAAATATTCCTACGATTAAGAGTCCTTGACCAGATGGGTTCACAGGAGAATTCTACTAGGTATTTATAGAAGAGTTAATACCTATCCTTCTCAAGCTGTTCAAGAAAATAGAAACGGATGGAACTCATTCTGGACTCATTCTATGAAACCAGCACTACCTTGATTCCCAAACCTGACAAAGTCCCCACTAAAAAGGAGAACTATAGGCCAATATCCTTAAGCAAAAATTCTCAACAAGATACTAACAAATCAAATTCAACAGCATATTAAAAGACTTATTCACCATGATCAAGTGGGATTCATTCCTGGGCTGCAGGGCTGGTTCGATATTCACAATGCAATCAATGTGATACATCACATTAATAAAAGATAGGATAAGAACTATATGATCCTGTCAATAGATGCAGAAAAAGCATTTGACAAAACACAGCATCCTTTCTTAATAAAAACCCTCAAGAAAGTCGGGATAGAAGGAACAGACATAAACATCATAAAAGCCATTTATGAAAAGCCCATAGCTAATATCATCCTCAATGGGGAAACACTGAGAGCTTTCCCCCTGAGATCAGGAACATGACAGGGATGTTCACTCTCACCACTGTCGTTTAACATAGTGCTGGAAGTTCTAGAATCAGCAATCATACAGCAAAATGAAATAAAAGCATCCAAATTGGCAAAGAAGTCAAACTTTTACTTTTTGCAGGTGACATGATACTATACATGGAAAACCAAAATACTCCACTAAAAAGCTGCTGGAACTGGCACATGGATTCAGCAGAATCACAGGATACAAAATCATTGTATAGAAATTGGTTGCATTTTTATACACCAATAATGAAGCAAGAAAAAGAGAAATCAAATAATCGATCCCATTGACAATTGCACCAAGAACCATAAAATACGTAGGAATAAACCTAACCAAAGATATTAAAGATCTGTATGCTGAAAACTATAGAAAACAGATGACAGAAATTGAAGAAGACACAAAGAAATAGAAAAACATTCCATGCTCATGGATTTGAAGAATAAATATTATTAAAATGTCATTATTACCCAAAGCAACCTACACATTCAATGCAATCCCAATCAAAATTGCACCAGCATTCTTCTCAAAGTTAGAACAAACAATCCTAAAATTTGTATGGAACTACAAAAGACCCTGAGTAGCCAAAGTAATGTTGAAAAAGAGAACCGCAGCATAGGCATCACATTCCCAGGTTTTAGCCTCTGCTACAAAGCTGTAATCATCAAGGCAGTATGGTATTGGCACAAAACCAGACACACAGACGAATGGGATAGAATACAGAACCCAGAAATGGGCCCACAAGTGTATGGTCAATGAATCTTTGATAAAGCAGGAAAGAGTATCCAATGGAAAATACCCTTTAGCAAATGGTGCCGGGAAAACTGGACAGCAACATGCAGGAGAATGAAACTAGAACAATTTGTTATACCATACACAAAAATAAACTCAAAATGGATGAAAGACCTAAATATGAGACAGGAAAACATCAAATCTCTAGAGGAGAAAACAGGCAACAACCTCTTTGACCTCAGATGAAGCAATTTCTTGCTTGACACGTATCCAAAGGCAAGGGAAATAAAAGCAAAGATGAACTATTGGGACCTCATCAAGATAAAAAAATCTTCTGCACTGAAAAAGTAACAATCCACAAAACTACGAGGTAACCGATGGGATGGGAAAAGATAGTTGCAAATGACATATCAGATAAAGGGTTAGTATCCAAAATCTATAAAGAACTTATGAAACTTAACACCTGAAAAAGAAATAATCCAGTGAAGAAATGGGCAGAATACATGAATAGTACTTTTCCAAAGAAGATATTCAGATGACCAATAGACACTAGAAAAGATGTTCAACGTCACTCATCATTAGGGAACTACAAATGAAAACCACACTGAGATACCACATCACACTGGTCAGAGTGGCTAAAATTAACAACTCAGGAAACAACAGCTGCTGGCGAGCATGCAGAGAAACAGGAACCTTCTTGCACTGTTGGTGGAAATGCAAACTTGTGCAGCTGCTCTGGAAAACAGCATGGAGGTTACTCAAAAAGATAAAAATATTACTACCTTATGACCCAGCAATAGCACTACTAGGAGTTTATCCAAGGATACAGGAGTGCTGATTCATAAGGGCACACGTACCCTAATGTTCATAGCAGCACTTTCAACAATAGCCAAATTATGGAAAGAACCTAAACATGTGTCAACTAATGAATGGATCAAGAATATGTGGTTTATATACAATGGAATACTACTTGGCAATAAGAAAGAACAAAATCCTGACATTTGCAACAATGTGGATGGAACTAGATAAGTGAAATAAGGCAGTCAGAGAAAGATAGATACCATATATTTTTACTCATATGTGGAACTTCAGAAACCTTACATAAGACCATGAGGAAGGGAAGGGGAAAAATTGTTACAGACAGAGAGGGAGGGAAACCATAAGAGACTCTTCAAATATAGAGAACAAACTGAGAGTGGATGTGGTAGTGGGGAAAGGGGAAGGGATGATGAACATTGAGGAGGGCACTTGTTGGGAAGAGCACTGTGTGTTGAATGTAAATGACAAATCACTGGAATCTACCCCCAAAACCAAGAGCACACTGTATACACTATATGTTCGCTAACTTGACACTAAGTTATATTTAAAAAAGAGATGTTAAAGGAACTTTTTTAAGCTGGAAAGAAAGGACACTGATTAGTAATAATAACACATATGAAAGAATAAGTCTCACTGAAGAAGTAATTACATAGTAAAAGTAGTGATTTAATTACTTATGAAGCTAAAATAAAAATTAAAAACAAATGACCATGAGAACCATTTTGGTTAAAGGATACACAAGATAAAAACACGTAAAATGTGACATCAAAAACACAAAACATAGAGGAAGAGTAAAATTGATGAGTTTTAGAATGGGATCAAACAGGTTGTTATTAATTTAAAATAGCCTGTTATGGATTGAGTTTTTATATATAAGCAACATGGAAACCACAAAGTGAAAACCTATAGAAGATAAAAAAAAGTTTATCAAAGAAAATGGACTATAAGCATACCACTAATGGAAGTCATTAAAACCAAAAAGGTAGAGAGAATGTAAAGAAAAAAGGAACAAAGAAGAACTACAAAAGCAGCTAGAAACTAATTAGAAAGTGGCAATAGGCATGTACTTATCAGTAATTATTGTAAATGTAAATGAACAAAATTCTCCAATCAAAAGACACAGAGTGGCTGATTGGATAAAAATAACTCATCTATATGCTGTCTACAAGAGACTCACTTTAGATACAAGGACACACAGACTGAAAGTGACTGGATGGAAGAAAAATATTCCATGCAAATGGAAACCAAAAGAAAGCTGGAGTAGCTGTACTTATATCCGAAAAAAATGGGACTTTACAACAAAGACTGTAATAGAACAAAGAAAGATGTTACATAATGATAAAGGGGTCAGTTCAACCATAGGATGTAACATTTGCAAATATTTTTGATCTTAGGAGCACTTAAGTATATAAAGCAAATATTAACAGATCTAAAAACAGAAAGCAATATAATAATAGTAGGGCACTTTAATACCACACTTACATCAATGGATAGATCATCCAGACAGAAAATCAATAAGGAAACATCAGCCTTAAACGACATGATAGATCAGATGAACTTAACAGATATTTATGGAACATTCCACCCTAAAACAGAATACATATTCCCCTGAAGTGCACATGGAATGTTTTCTAAGACAGATCATATGTTAGACTATAAAGCAAGTATTTACCAATTTGAGAACTGGAATCATACCAAGCATCTTTTATAGCCACAGTTGTATGAAACTAGAAATTAATTACATGAGAAAACCCTGGAAAATCCCCAAATATGTGGAGATTAAATAACACGCTGCTGAACAGCCAATAGGTGAAAGAAGAAATTCTGAAAATCAAAAACTACCTTGAGACAAATTAAAATGGAAAGGTAACATATCAAATTTTAAGGGACGCAGGAAAAGCAGTTTTAAGAGGGAAGTTCATAGCAATAAAAGCCTACCTCAAAAAAGAAGTTCATAGAAATTAAGGCCTATCTCAAGAAACAAGAAAAGTGTGAAAAAAAACCCAACCTAATTGTACACCTCAAGGAACTAGGGAAAGAACAAAAGGAGTTCAAATTTAGTAGAGGGAAAGACATAAAAATTAAAAAAAAAGATCAGAATGGAAATAAATGACATAGAGACTAAAAAAAAAACCAATAGAAAATATGAGTAAAATTAAGGGCTGATTCTTTGAAAAGATAAAGAAAATTGACATTTAGCTTGATTCACCAAGAAAAAAAGAGAGGACTCAAATAAATAAAATCAGAAATGAAAGATATGACACAACTGGTACCACAGAAACACAGAGGATCATGACATTAGTGTGAACAATTATATGCCAACAAATTGAAGAACCTAGAAGAAATGTGTGCATTGCTGGAAACACAACCGACAAAGACTGTATTATGATAAAATAGAAAATCTGAACAGAACTCTTACTAATAAAGAGATTAAATAATCAAAATTCTCCAATCAAATAAAAGTCCAGGACCAGATGGCTTCATTGTTGAATTAAAAAAAACATTAAAATAATTAATATCAATTTTTTCCAGAGCCTTCCAAAAGATAGAAGAGGGAGGATCTATTTCAAATACATTTTACAAGACCAGCATTACCCTGATACCAAAACCAGACAAGGATGCCACAAAAAAAATTATGGGCCAATATTCTTGATAAAAATAGATGCAAAAACCCCCAACAAAGAATTAGCAAAACAAACTCAACATATTGTTGATTAAAAGGATCATTCAGCATGATCAAGTGGGATTTATTTCAGAGATGCAAGGATGGTTCAATATCCACAAATCACTCGATGTGATATAGCACATTAATAAGATGAAGGATAAAAATAATGATTATCTTAATAGAAAAAGCATTTGATAAAATTTAAAATCCATGTATGATAAAGATTCTCAAAAAGGTGTGTATAGAATTCATGAACCTCAAAATAAATAAAGGCCATATATAAAACACAGCTAACCCCATATTCAACAGTGAAAAGCTGGTTGCTTTTCCTCTAAGATAAGGAATAAGACAAGGATGTCCACTCTTGCTACTTTTATTCAACAAAATATTGTAAGTTCTAGCCATAGAAATTGGGAAAGAAAAAGAAGTAAAAACCATCCAAACTGGAAAGAAAGAAGTAAAACTGTTGCTATTTGTAGATTACATGATATCATATATAGAAAACCCTGAAGACTGCATAAAACAACTGTTAGAACTAAGAAACAAATTGAGTAAAGTTGTAGGAAATAAAATAAATAGACAAAAATCTGTTGTGCATCTTTATAATGAACTAATAACAAACTATCAGAAGGACATATTAAGAAAACAATCTCATTTATTTATCACTGCATCAAAAATAATAAAATATCTAGGAATAAGTTTAACTAAGGAGGTGAAAGACCTGTATTTTGGTAACTGTAAGACAGTAATGAAAGAAATTGAGGAAGACACAACTAAATGGAAAGATATTTTATTTTATGCATTGAAAGAATTAATAGTGTTAAATTGTCCATGCTACCCAGAGCAGTCTATAGATTCAGTGCAATTCTTACCAAAATTCTAATGGTATTTTTCAAAGAAATACTAAAAAATCCTAAAATTTGTATATAACCACAAGAAATCTTGAATAGACAAAACAATCTTGAGAAAGAGAAACAAAACTGGAGGCACCACATCCCCTGGTTTCAAATTATATTAATAAGCTATAGCAAATTAGGGCCTCTTGGGTGCCTCAATCCCAAGCATCTGACTTCAATTCAGGTCATGCTCTCGTGGTTAGTGAGTATGAGCACATCAGGCTGTGTGCAGACAGTTTGGAACCTGGAGTCTGCTTCTGGCTCTGTGTGTGTGTCTCTCTCTCTGCCCCTCCCCAACTCATGCTCTCTGTCTCTCTCAAAGATAAATAAACATTAAATTGTTTTTAAAAGAAAAAAGCTATAGTAATTAAAACAGTATCATATTACATTAAAAACAGACACACATATCGCTAGAACATTAGAGAGTGTAGAAATAAACCCACACATATATGCTCTATTAATTTACAACAAAGAAGACAAGACTATACATGGGGAAATGAAGGTCTCTTCAATAAATGGTGCTGGGAAAATTGGACAGCTACATGCAAAAGAATGAAACTGGCCCAGTATCTTATATCATATATAAAAATTAACTCAAATGGATTAAATACATAAATGTAAGATATAAATCTACAAAATACCTAGAAGAAAATAGGCAGTAAGCTCCTTGACATAGGTCTTGTTGATGATTCTTTAAATCTGATACCCAAAGCAAAAACAAAAAAGTGGGACTGCATCAAACTAAAAAGCTTCTGCACGGTAAAGGAAACATCAACAAAATGAAATGGAGAATATAACTTTAAATGGTATATCTGAAATGGACTAATATCTAAAGTATATAAAGAACTCATACAACTCAAAAGCAAGAAAAGGCTGATTTTCAAAATGGTCAGAGGATCTCAATAGACATTTTTTTTTTCAGAGAAGACGTACAACTGACCAATAGGCACATGAAAAGTTGTCAACATCATTAATCATCAGGAAAATGCAAATCAAAACCACAGTGAAATATCATCTCACACCTGTTAGAATGACTAATATCAAAATGACAAGAAATAACAAGTACTGGTGAGGACATGGAGAATAGGGAACTCTTGTGCTCAGTTAGTAGGAATGTAATTAGGTGCAACTACTATGGAAAACAATGTGGAGGTTTCTCAAAATATTAAAAATATAACTACCATATGATCGATCAATCCCACTTCTGGGTATTTATTGGAAGAATTCAAAAACACCAATTCTTATTTATTTACTTATTTATTCATTTGTTTCTTGTCAAATTGGTTTCCATATAAAGCCCAGTACTCTTCCCCAAAAGTGCCCTCCTCCATTACCACTTCGTCCCTTTCCCCTCCCACTCCCCCTTCAACCCTTGGTTCATTTTCAGTATTTGATAGTATCTCAGGTTTTGCATCCCTTTCTCTCCCCAACTCTCTTTTTCCCTTCCCCTCCCCGTGGTCCTCCATTAGGTTTCTCCTGTTCTCCTGTTAGACATATGAGTGCAAACACATGGATTCTGTCCTTCTCTGCCTGACTTATTTCACTTAGCATGACACCCTCGAGGTCGATCCACTTTGCTACAAATGGCCAGATTTTATTCTTTCTCATTGCCATGTAATACTCCATTGTATATATATACACCACATCTTTTGATCCACTCATCAGGTGATGTACATTTAGGCTCTTTTCATGTTTTGGCTATTTTGACAGTGCTGCTATGGACATTGGGGTTCATGTGCCCCTATGCACAGGACTTCTGTATCCCTCGGGTAAATCCCTAGCAATGCTATTGCTCAGTCATAAGGGAGTTTTATGGATAGTTTTTTGAGGAACCTCCACACTGTTTTCCAGAGCAGCTACACCAGATTACATTCCCAATGACGGTGCAGTAGGGTGCCCGTCTCTCCATACCCTCTCCAGCATCTATAGTCTCTTGATTTGTTCGTTTTAGCCACTCTGAATGGCGTGAGGTGGTATCTCAGTGTGGTTTTGAATTTCCCTGATGATGAGTGATGTTGAGCATCATTTCATAGAGCATTGCCTATAGGCAATCTGGATGTCCTCTTTGGAGAAGTGTCTGTTCATGTCTTTTGCCCATTTCTTCACTGGGTTATTTGTTTTGTGGGTGTGGAGTTTGGTGAGTTCCTTGTAGGTTTTGGATACTAGCCCTTTATCTGATATGTCATTTGCAACTATCTTTTCCCATTCTGTTGGTTGCCTATTAGTTTTCGTGATTGTTTCCTTTGCAGTGCAGAAGCTTTTTATCTTGATGAGGTCCCAAGAGTTCAGTTTTGCTTTCATTTCCCTTGCCTTGGGGATGTGTCGAGTAGGAAATTGCTGTGGTTGAGGTCTAGGAGGTTGCTTCCTACTTTCTCCTCGAGGGTTTTGATTGTTTCCTGTTTCACATTTAGGTCCTTCAGCCATTTTGAGTTAATTTTTGTGTATGGTGTATGTAAGTGGTCTAGTTTCATTCTTCTGCATGTTGCTGTCCAGTTCTCCCAGCACCACCTGCTAAAGAGGCAGTCCTTTTCCCATCAGATACTCTTTCCTGCTTTGTCAAAAATTAATTGGTTGTATATTTGTGAGCCCAGTTCTGGGTCCTCTATTCTATTCCATTGGTCTATGTGTCTGTTTTTGTGCCAATACCATACTGTCTTGATGATGACAGCTTTGTAGTAGAGGCTAATGTCTGGGATTGTGATGCCTCCCGTTTTGGTTTTCTTCTTCAATATGACTTTGGCTATTTGGGGTCTTTTGTGGTTCCATATGAATTTGAGGATAGTTTGTTCTAGCTCTGAGAAGAATGTTGGTGCAATTTTGATGGGGATTGCATTGAATGTGTAGATTGCTTTGGGTAGTAATGACATTTTCACAATGTTTATCCTTCTGATCCATGAACAGGGAATGTTTTTCCATTTCTTGGTGTCTTCTTCGATCTCTTTCATAAGTTTTCTATAGTTTTCATCATATGGGTCTTTTACATCCTTGGTTAGGTTTACTCCTAGATATTTAATAGTTTTTCGTGCAATCGTGAATGGGATCAGTTTCTTGATTTCTCTTTTGACTGCTTCATTTTTGGTGTATAGGAATACAACTGATTACTGTACTTTGATTTTGTACCCTGAAACTTTACTGAATTCATTTATCAGTTCTAGAAGTCTTCTGGTGGAGTCTGCCAGGTTTCCATGTAGAGTATCATGTCATCTGCGAAAAGTGAAAGTTTGACTTCTTCTTTGCCAATTCTGATGCCTTTTATTTCCTTTTGTTGTCTGATTGCTGATGCTAGGACTTCCAGCACCATGTTAAACAACAGTAGTGAGAGTGGACATCCCTGTCGTGTTCCTGATCTCAGGGGGAAAGCTCTTAGTTTTTCCCCATAGAGGATAATATGGGCTGTGGGCTTTTCATAAACTGCTTATATAATGTTTAGGTAAGTTCCTTTTATTCCGATTTTCTCAAGGGGTTTTATTAAGAAAGGGTGCTGTATTTTGTCAAATGCTTTTTCTGCATCTATCGACAGGATCATAGGTTTTTTTCCCCTTCTTTTATTAATGTGATGGATCACATTGATGGATTTGTGAATACTGAACCAGCCCTGTAACCCAGGAATGAATCCCACTTGATCATGATAAATAATTCTTTTTATATGCTGTTGAATTCGATTTGCTAGTATCTTGTTGAGTATTTTTGCATCTGTATTCATTAAGCATATTCGCCTGTAGGTCTTTTTTTTTTTTTTTTTTTTTTTTTTTTT
>PJEM01017139.1:0-23129 GCA_004023845.1 Helogale parvula | reverse complement strand
TGGGTGAGGTGCATTGATATCATAACTTGATTGTTTTGTCATAACATTATATTTCCGTGCCCGTCCCGCCATCACGTGTTTGAAATTGAAATTAACAGTTTGCTCTCTTTGGTGTTATTAGGCATTCAGAAAATTTAACACTCACTCTCCTTGGTTGGATCTTTCTACTTTCATGGGGTATGATGGAAGACAAGTGTCCTCAACTTATGGACTTCATTATCTTTGGCTTCCAAAATTCATTCCCTCACATGACCATTAATCCTCACTCACAGTGTTTTCTCTGTGCTCTGCTCATCTGTGCCACCATCTGCTGTTGTTCTACTTCCCGGAAACTTCCAGAGCCCAAATTTCCCTCCTTCCCTAACACAGCTGCTCCTCCCTACCACTGTCCCAGCACTCCTATGGGAGTGGTTTGTCAGCAAATCAATAAGTGTCTTTATTCTGCTTCTTCATCTCAATGGTTTTTCCAAATAAGGCTGTGCATCTTGGATGCTGAGTGTTTGGCCTTGGTCACATCAAAGATCATCTGGTGACCAGCCTCTTTTTCCTCAAAGTTCAATTTTCTGATTTCAAACATGAGTGTAAGAGTTAGCTCTCCTATGCTGATGTGAAATGAGTTCTACAAAAGGTTGTTAGAATATTATAAATTATGCAATGTCCCGGGGTGCCTGGGTGGCTCTGTTAGTTTAACATCTGACTTCGACTCAGGTCATGATCTCCTGGTTCATGGGTTCGAGCCCTGCATCAGCCTCTGTGCTGACAGTTCAGAGCCTGGAGCCTACTTTGGATTCTGTGTCTCCCTCTCTCTCTGCCCCTCACTCGCTCATGCTTTGTCTCTCTCTGTCTCTCAAAAATGAATACATGTTAAAATAAATAAATAAACAAACAAACAATACAATGTCTGGATGTGTAAATTTTTGTACTCACAATTACTTGAATACAGGCTGCTATATAATAAATGTTAGATTAAATGTAGGGGAATAAGATGACACCTTGAATTTCTTTTATTTCTCATAGAAATGACAGTAATATTTACACATGGATCAGTGGTTTAATGCAGAAATTGATTGGCCATCATGTTTCCATGTAGGGATCCATTTTTTCCCTTTAACCCCCAAGGAAACTATTTTCAAGGGGAGCTATTGCCGCAATTCACTATCAATTCAGTTTTAGCTAAGGATGCTTCACCTATTTTTTCTTGGTAGAAATTGTGGGTGCTGGTAGGAAATGAAGAAGGTTTAGTTAAATGCTCTTAGTTTTGGGGATTTTCATATTCCTCATCTTAATTGCATGAAAATTTGAAAGCCACAGTACTATATGTCATTTTTGGTTTTGCAGTTCTCACTTAACATTGGAAACACTGGATGATTACCTTCTGAGATTGTGCTGTGGAAGTTGCAGGTAATGGGGACTGCCTTAGAATGGAGATACACTTTTTTTTATGTTTTAACCTAAATAAATGCTTTTTTTCTGAGTGGTCTATTTCCATGCTTGGCTCTCCCATACCTTACTGTAATAGTGGTGGGCAGCGTGTTTGAAAATGAATAAAGATGCTGAAATGCCCTATAATTCTTGCCTCTGTGGCTCTTTGTGGCCTTTCTCTATCCTTGCAACTAGCACTTCAGGGTGTAGCTATAGATATGGATTCAAACAGTGCCTGAAATGGAGAGAAAGCTTTTAGTCAGACATTAGGCCTCCTCAATGCTGTTGCTATGGGAGATGATGCATCCTGATTGTGTTGTCGCCATGGTAACCATGCACTTGACCCAGTCTTGTTCAGACCTGACACACCAAAGGCAGCTTTGCCTCAGCTGTCAGCACCATCTCCTTTGTCAGTTCAGAATGAGAAAACAGAGTCAACAAAATTATTTATCCATTGAATTTACTACCGCATAAGTAATTTAGTTCCATAAGGATTGCTTTTATAATTTTTATTATCGTAAGCAGGTGTATGCACATATAGATCATTTGTACAATGTGAAATACTGGATAAAGCAAACCAATTTTGCTTTACAAAGTGTTGCAGGGGACTGAGCTCTAATATTATTCATGATTGTGATAAACTGAAACAAAGTTTATTAGTGCTTATTGAGTATTATCTATTTACCATGCTCTACTCTGTATCCTCTAAAGGTAGCTTGATTAACATTGGCTTAGTATTCAATATATAATAAACCTAAAATAATATATGCATGAGATAAGTGCATGAATCACAACAGATAGGAACAGAACAGACAACCTGATAGGCAAGAAATAGTTTTTCAAAGTAATTTTATTTTTTTATAATAGTTTATTGTCAAATTAGTTTCCATATAACACCCAGTGCTTCTCCCCACAAGTGCCCCCCACCATGACCATCACCCCCTCCCGCCTCCCCCTCCCCCTTCAGTCCATGGTTCCTCTCCAGTATTCAGTAGTCTCCCTTGATCTGTGTCCCTCACTCTTCCCTGCTCTCTTTCCCCCTTCCTCTCCCCATGGTCCCCTGCCAGGTCTCTCCTGTTAGACCTATGAATGCAAACATATGGTATCTGTCCTTCTCTGCCTGACTTATTTCGCTTAGCATGACACCCTCGAGGTCCATCCACTTTGCTACAAATGGCCATATTTCATTCTTTCTCATTGCCATATAGTACTCCATTGTATATATATACCACAAAGTAATTTTAATTTACATTTCTGTTACTATCAGTAGGTTTGACATCTTTTCATGTATTTAAGGACCATTTGTATTTCTTTTTCTAAACTATTTGTTCTGTTCTTTTGTCATTTTTGTAATGAATTTATGATCTTTTTAACTTTACTTTAAAAAGTACACTCTTTGGAATCTTAAGCTCTTTATCTTATATATTTGGGGGAAAATATTTTCTCCAAGTTGATTATTCAATTTCTATTTGCTTGTCTTTTTTTAAAAATGTCTTTATTTATTTTGAAAAAGAGAGAGTGCAAGAGTACAAATGGGTGAGGGCAGAGAGAGACTTCGAGAGAGAATGCCAAGCAGGCTTCGCGGAGCCCCACATGAACCTTAAGGTAATGACCTGAGCCGAAACCAAGAGTCAGACACATAACCACCTGAGCCATCCAGGCATCTCTTGCTTGTCTTTTTGTTAGTCTTCCCTCATTGCTACTTTTTTTTTACAGCGTGCTGCAGCTATTCTTGCATGTTTTTTTTTTTCTCTCCAGAGAAACTTTAGAGTCAAATTGTCTTTAGGAAACAACAACAACTTGCTGGTATATTTATATTGAGAATGCATTAACTTTGTAAACTAATTATATTTTAGTGATGTTGAGCCTTCCCATTCAAAAAGAAAATATATTTTTTCAACTTTTATAGCTTTCAAGAATCTTTAAAATTTTTCCTCATATAACTTTTCCACATTTTTTATGAAGTTTATTCCTAAGAATTTTATCTTATTTGTTGCTATTATCAGTTAGATTTTAATCTTTCATTACATCTTATTTCTGATTATTGTTTATATGTGTAAAAACTCATTGAGTTTGAATATTAATTTATATCCTTCTAAATTCACCATATCTGTTATTATTTGTGTCGTTTTATCACCACATTTCTTAACTTGTCCAAATATCATATAATCTGTCATATAATTCAATTCCCTTTGTAATTCATATGCCTACAAATTGTTTTTTGGGGGTTTATTTGTGTTTGTTTTTTAATTGTGTTGGCTAATAGCTCCATCATAAGTTTGAATAATGAAAGTCGAAATAGTTGAAAGAGTATGGACAACTTTCTCCTTGTTCTTGGCCTTAGCAGGAAGGTCTCTTGTGTTTCCAATTATGAATTTTAGCATTGATATAAAATAGACACTCCTTTGTGTATTTGTGTTTATATATCTGGATCTCTAGATGCACACATAAATATATACTCTATTATACACACACATATACACACACATATATATAGGAAGTACCCATTATATCTTATTTTGCTGATTTTTTAAAATTTTATTTTGTTTTGTTTTGAATTTTTTAGAGTAAGTGTTGGGTTGCATTGGTTTGTTTTTCAGAATTTCTGGAGATTTGTATATGATTTTTCTCAGGCCTATCATATGATGAATAATATTAACATATTTCCCCACTACTGAATCATTTCTAATTGCTTACAATAAATCCCACTTATTCATGGTATATTATTTTCTTAATGTGGTGTTAGATTCTGTTTATTGACATTATATCTAGGAGATTTGCATCAACATTCATAATTGAACTTGTTCTATAACTTATACTATTTTCACCAGGTTTTGGTATCAATGTTACTATCATTTCACAACAATAATTTGAATTTCTATTTATCTTCTATGTTTTGGACTATATTATGTAGCATTAGGATTAACAACATATGTAGCATTGTGATTAGTTGGTGATTAAGTTTTTAGTAAAATTCTCCTGTGACAATTTGAAAGCCTGGTGTTTTTCTGTGAAGAATTTCTTTCTTTAATAAGTCGCCCCATGTATTCTACGGAAATTGGTTTATTTAAGATATGCATCTCAATTAGGGTTATTTTTTTATTTTTTAAATGCTTTTATTTATTTTTTGAGAGACAGAGAGAGACAGCGCAAGCAGGGGAGGGTCAGAGAGAGAGGGAGACACAGAATCTGAAGCAGGCTCCAGGCTCTGAGCTAGCTGTCAGCATAGATCCTGATGCGGGACTCGAACCCACAAACCATGAGATCATGACCTGAGCTGAAACCGGATGCTTAACCAACTGAGCCACCCAAGCACCCCAATTAGGGTTATTTTTGACAAACTATTTTTGTTTAGGTTTTTGATTTATTGTGCAAGAACCATTTTGTTATTATTTTTTAATTTTTCTCTGTCTTACTTGTTATTTTCCTGCATACATTTCTTATTTTGTGTATCTGTGTTTTCTATTTATTTATTACATTAACTGGTGGTTGATAATTTATTATTAATTTATTTTAAAATTTCAGTATTTTGATTTATTTAGTTTTACTATTTTTCTGTTTCCTATATCTTTAATGTCTTTTCGTAATCCTCATCATTGTTTTTGTGTGTGTGTGTTTTCTTTTGATTTATCTTGTTTTTTTCTTTGCCTAACTTTAGGAGTTGAAAATTCAATTCATTAATTTAATTTTATCTTCTATTATTTTAATGTTTATTTATTTATTTTGAGAGAGAGAGCATGTGCAGGAGAGGGGCAGAGAGAGAGAGAGAGAGAGAGAGAATCCTAAGCAGACTCTGTGTTGTCAGTATGGAACCTGACATGCTGACCTGAGATCAGTCTCACAAACCCAAGATCATGACCTGAGCTGATATCAGTAGTCAGATGCTTAAGCTACTGAGGCACCCTGACACCCCAATTTTATTTTAATTTTACTCATACAAATATTAAATTTAAATTTAATTTAATTTAGATATTAAAATTAAATATTAAATTTTCTCTGTAACTGCTTAAAGATTTCCTACATATTATAATATGTAGGGTTTCCATTATTATTGTTTTTTAACGCTTCAATTTTGGTTTGTCTTTCCTCTGTTACTCAAGAATTTTTAATAGAGTTTTATGGGCTCAATGTGCTTTTGCCATATAACTCTGCTTTCTTAATAGATTTTTAAAGCTTTCTGATGGAAAGACTTCTTAAAAAATTACCTTTATTTTATTACGATAAAAAGAATGCTGGTTGGGTTATTTCTACTTTATTGAATTTAATGATACTTTCTTTGTGATCTGACATATAGTAAAATTTTATGAATCTGCATGTATGCTTGAGGTGGTATTTTTCTATTGTTTCATTGTAAAGTTTGATATATATATCCAATATATTATTGATTATGTGGAATGAGGTTCAGTGTCTCCCAGGCAAACATTGTGGACCAACAGAGAGGGATGGAAAGGGAGGCGTTTAGCACACAGGAATAAGGAGGGGTGCATTGACCTGGGGACTGGAACATAGCCAGAGACTTAAGATTCTCTTAGCAATCATAAGCATTCATTTAGTTAATAAATATTCAAAAATGTTCTCTATGACAAGCCATCTTTCACATAGTTCCAGTTTCTGCTTTAAAGGCACAGGCAAGTCTAACAACAATAAAAATCCATGTCAGTTTCATTGTTACACTACTTTAATTTTCTTCTTAATGCTTAGTCCTCCTCTGCTCGTATTTGATTCTTATTTTGTTTAGTATCTCCCTCCCCACTAAAATATAAACTCCACAGGGGCACAGACACTTACCTGTTTAGTTTTCTATTCTATCTACACCACCCAGAACACTGCTGGTCACATGGTACACTCTAAATAAACGTTTGCTACATGATGTATGACAGAGAATGAAATATATGATATAGGGGCAAGAACAGTAATATATTTTTATAAGAAAACAATCTAACATGATGCCACTATACTTCACTACCTCATTTAATATCCAATACGCATATATACAAGCACCTGCTTTGTTTTTGCCCCTGTGTTAGCAATTGTGAATGTAGAGATGAATTCAGCACAATCCTTAATCTCTACTAGTATCAAATCCAGTAGGAACATCTCAATGATGAATTGTGCATGAGGTTGTTATGCATTTAGCTCCTGTAACAAAAACAACAACAAAATAAAACCACAATGAGAATAAAATACAACTAACAACAACTTAAGCCAGTGGTTCTGAACACATCCAGAACTTCAGAATCAACTGGGACATTTTCTAAAAAGACAAACTGTGCAAAATGGTAAAGTTTTTATGGAGGAGAATTTATCAATATTTAGCATATACCTGTTATGCCATAAATCTCAATTCTCAAAATCAAAGAAACACTGGGAAAATATGAAAGTATTGTTGATTCTAGCAATATGTGTTATAACAAAAACTGGAATAATTAAATATCCGTGAATAGAGGACTTGAAAAATAAAAAATGGAATATTATGCAGCTATATAAAAGGATGATGACTATTTCTACATATTGATTTGGAATGCTCTCCAGGATATATTGATGAGTGAAAATATCAAGATGGGGAAAACTGTACAGTAATTATCACTTACAACACATAATGAGTATGAGTACAGGTGGAATTATAATCAACAAACTATAAAAATGTACACATGGCACAGAAGGTGCATACTGGGAGGGACAAGAAGACAATCTAGACTTTGCTAAAATATGTTATTTAGTAGGTTTGACTTCGGCCTTATGTATGACTTCCTACATGTTTATAAAAATTAATTAAATAATATAAAAGCAATGAAAAGCAAAATGAGAAAAACAGACTTCATCATGCATCCAGTTGGCGGCATTACACCACAGTAACTATTTTGAATAATTACAAAGTATAGTCATTTGTCCTGTAAATTCCTAGTGGAATACAACCAGAAAATCAAAAGAATCAGATTAAAATTTTAAACTCTTTTCAGAATTAGTATTGTGATTGGTATTGTTGGCATGTTCTTTTTTTATCAATTTTCATTGTGAATTATAGGATAACAGTAATGAATAATTTTGTTGGTATCACTGGGAGTCAAGATTTGTGTCTTCAAAGAAAAGTTATACTGATGAAAGATCAATGACATATACCCTGCAGCCCTGAATCTGAATGAGAGGTATCCGTATAAACTCATATTCCATTTTACTTCAAAAATACATATTTCTTAGCTCTGCCCACTACAAAGCACCAGAAACTGTGATGAACCCAGTAGCATGCAGCCAAGTACCATGATTTAGCTCTCTACAAAACACTTTCCACTCAAAAATACATCAAGATTACATGATGAATAGCTAATTTCAGGAAATGTATAAGGTAACACTAGAACAATTTGATGTACCAGAAAGGAGAAGGACTACTGTCATCATGTAAAAAGGATTCAAGAGCTAATCTGAAGAACCGAGATGCCTAAAAATGAAACAATTTGAGCATCTATAAAAATAATTATTAAATATATTTAAACACGTTGTCTTAAATATTATATTCATAGTGATTCTGAAAATATATGCTGTAATAACCTTTAAAAGCACTAGGGAATAAATTCATCATTTGAAACTGGTAAATAGAAGTAAAAAATCAAATAATGATCCTTCCATTTGTATATCTACTATGTTACCACATGATTAAAGTGAGAAAATTCTCCCTAAAGAAGTAGTCTAGCTAATAAATGAGAAAGATTAATAAACTATCTTCATTCTATAATCTGTAATGAAATATGAGATCTAGGTGATAATCATCAATGTCTGCTAACATCATAAAAAAAAAGAGACAACCCGACATTATGTGTCTCCAGATGGAAATATACAGTACTACCTGTGAGGTATTCTTGCTAAAAAAAAAAAAAAAAAAAAAAAAAAAAAAAAAAAAAAAAAAAAAAAAAAAAAAAAAAAAAAAAAAAAAAAAAAAAAAAAAAAAAAAAAAAAAAAAAAAAAAAAAAAAAAAAAAAAAAAAAAAAAAAAAAAAAAAAAAAAAAAAAAAAAAGCAAGAAGAAAAAAAACAAAAAAAAAAACCCCAACTTGGATCTAATAAAGGCTCTGTCTCTAACAATCAATTTATAGGTAAGCTAGGAGACAGATGGACATGTTAACAATGATAAAGGGAAAACATCAGTAAATCTATGAACCCCTAGAGAGTAAAAGACTCAAATTATTCAATAAGTAAATTGCAAGAGAACCAAAAGAAAGGAAGAAGAACCTATAGATTGAAAGAGACCTAATAGGCATATTAACAAATTATAATACATGAGAGTAAACTGGATCCTCAGTTGAAATAAAAATTTATTTTTAAATAAATATTTGAAATCTGATTTTCTTTTTTTATTAAGTTTTTAAAATTTAATTCCAGTATAGTTAACATACAATGTTATATTAGTTTCAGGTATACAATACAGTGATTCAACAATTCTATACATTACTCAGTGTTCATCAAGATAAATGTACTCTTAAATCCCCATCATCTATTTCACCCCCACTTCCTCTCTGGTAACTATCAGCTTGTTCTCTATAGTTAAGAGTTTGTTTCTTGGTTTGTCTCTCTCTTTTTCCCCCTTTGTCCATTTGTTTTGTTTCTTAAATTTCACATGTGAGTGAAATCATATAGTATTTGTCCTTCTCTGAGTGACTTATAAAATCTGATTTTCAAATCAGAGAAATAGCCTTTATTAGATTAAAGTTAGATATTTCTTCTTCTTGCTCCTGCTCCTCTTCCTCCTCCTTTTTGGAGATAATAACTCACAGGTAGTGCTTGCTGTGTGCTTCTATCTGGAGATACATAAGTGTCCATTGATGAATGAATGGATAAAGATGTGTGTGTGTGTGTGTGTGTGTGTGTGTGTGTGTGTGTATGTGTGTGTATACGCATGCAAGGGAATAGTACTCAGTCATAAAAAAAGATTGAGATCTTGCCATTTGCAACAACATGGATGAACTAGATGGTATAATGCTAGGTGAAATAAGTCAGACAGAGAAATATGAATACCATATGATTTAATTATATGTGGAATATAAAAAACAAAAACAGAATCATAAATACAGAGAACAAACTGGTTGCCACAGGAGAGAGAGTTGAAGGATGGGCAAAATAAATGAAAGGGATTAAGAGGTACAAACTTCCAGTTACAAAATAAATAAGACATGGAAATGAAAAGTATAGCATAGGAAATAGAGTCAATAATATTGTAATAGCATTTTATGGTGAAAGATGGTGGCTACACTTATCATGGTAAGCATTGAGTAATGTATAGAGATGTTGAATTGCTGTGCTGTACACCTGAAACTAATATAACATTGTATGCCAACTATACTTCAATTAAAAATTAAAAAAAGAAAAACTATGAAACAATTAGAAAATTCTAAGTGAGGAATGGATATTGAAGATGTTTAGGGATTATAATTCATTTTTAAAATACAATAATGTTATTGTGCTTACACTTTTAAAGTATCTATATCTTTTAGAGATACATACTGAAATAATCTTTTAAGTGATATGATGTTTAGGATTAGCTTCAAAATAACCTGTGGGTGGAGAGAAGTACATGAGAGTATAAATGAAATAAGATTAACCAATAATTCTTTTTTAAATTTTTCAATATTTATGAGAGAGGGAGAGAGAGAGAGAGAGGGAGAGAGAGAGAGAGACAGAGAGAGAGAGAGAGAGAGAGACCATGAATAGAGAGAGAGAGGGAGACACAGAATTTGAAGCATTCTCCAGGCTCCATCTGTGCTGTCAGCCCAAAGACCAATGTGGGGCTTGAACCCACGAATGGTGAGATCATGGCCTGAGCCGAAGTCAGATGCTTAACTGACTGAATCACCCAGAAGCCCCTAACGAAGAATTCTTAATTGTTGAAGCTGTGCAAGACCTACCTGGTTTTTTTAATAATATTACTTCTTGTCATGTACCTCACACTATTTGTAACAGAATGGTTTTTTAAAAATTCCCAAAGTCATAATATAGACTAGTTAATTAGCATTTCTGGGTATGGAGCCAAGGCATTGGTATTTCTAAAAACTACTTTCAATGAGTTTACTATGTAGCGTAAGTTTAGAGACAATAGTATAAATAAATAGGGCCTTACCACGCCCTCCCCAGAATAAGAAGTATGGACGTACACTTGCATCGTTTCAGCTGCACAAAGATGCCACAAGTATACTAAAGCTTCTAACCTCCTACTCAACCATTTTCATCAGGTTGACTGTATGACCACATGCTTGTCACAATGTGTCTGCGACAACTCCATGTATCTCTATCACATTCCAAGTACCATTGTCCTCTTTTCTCACATCTATCCTTTTTATTAAGAAACAGTATTATCTATATAAATCCCCTACATGTTCCCCACACACTTCATTGGACAGAACTGGGCCACATGGCCACCCTTAGGTATCAGGGAACCTGAAAACAAAACCATCATCTGACAAAGGGAAATGGGATAGCCATGGTTGGAATGGAGAAATTCTGAGCCTCCTCCCACCTCAGGCTGGACATATTGCTTCTTTCTTAAAAAGCAGTTTTCCAGGTGCCTGGGTGGTTCAGTCAGTTAAGTGTCCAACTTCAGCTCAGGTCATGATCTTGAGGTTTGTGAGTTTGAACCCCGCATTGGGCTCTTTGCTGAAAGTTCAGAGCCTGAAACCTGCTTCAGCTTCTGTGTCTCCGTTTCCCCCTCTCTGTCTCTCTCTGCCCTTCCCCTGCTCACGCTGTCTCTCTCTCTCTCTCAAAAATAAATAAAGCATTAAAAATTTTTTTTAAATAAACAAACATTAAAATTTGTAAAAAAAAAAAAAAAAAGAAAGAAAGAAAGAAAGAAAAAAAAGAAAATCAGTTTTCTTACCACAGGGCGTTGGTAGGAAAAGCTATTGGGTCAGCAGTCAACTCCAGTGAGAAGGAGAAGCAGAGGTATTAGGGTCAAAACAGAGTCAGAGGGAAAGATTGAATATGTCCTGAGGGGAATAACTCGTAAGCATTGAGCCACATACTATTTCCAGGCACTTTCATACCTGCTACCTTGTTCAAGCCTCACGACAATCCCATAACACAGGGAGCCAGCATTATTTGCATGCCATGCATGAGGGACCAGAGACTCAGAGAAAAGGGGTGAGGTGACTTGTTTGGGGGGGGTCTTATTAGTGTCTCTACAGCACATTGCTTTACCCCTCTCCCACATTCCTCTGCCATAGTTCCTTCTCTGGCTTACCAAGATCATTTTCTAAAATATTAAAAGGGGAAGAAAAAGGGGTCCGCTACTTCCTAGGCAGAAAGCAGACATTTTGATGTTGGCCACTTCTCTGATTATGGACTCTTCTGGCAGAGGTGGAAGCACTAGGGTGACCTAGAGCAGAACTTTCCCTGCATTGTAACTGTTAGCAGTATGCATACTTAGGTCATATATGTTATCTTGGATCCCACTAACTCAGTCAGACATTAGTAGATGGTGTGGAGCCTAACACTTATGTGTGGGAGTCGGCAATGTCACCATCCTCAGAGTTGGTTTCCTTGCTGCTGAGATTGCCAGTAGTTTTGACCTTTTCATCTTACAGAATAAATCTGATGTGCACTCATCCCCCTCCCCCAGCTACCTGGAGTCCCAGCTCAGATTCTCCTATAAATTTTCTGATTTCTCATGTCCCCAACTTCCCTCCAGGCCTCGAATAGTGTGCTATCCATATAGGCAAACAGTTCTTGAATTACATTAAGTTGTGGTCAATGTAATATTTTACTCACCACCAGGATTTTATGAAGCCACCTCTCATCCATCTTGAAACACCATCCATTAAGTTTAGGGCCTCCTTTCTTGCCCTTCAAACCTTCTGTATTACCTTCTTAAATGTGTCAAATGCATAGTTGCAGCTTATCTACTATTTCAGACCATAGTTCTTTTTGGTTTAGTATGCACTGAGGAACACGGGTGGGAATAGAGCATTCTGTCATTAGCACCACTCAGAACTAAGCCTTTAGATGTTTAAAATAATGTATTAATCCATTTTATTTCACCTTTTGACTTATACCCTACCAACTTGGCAAAAGAGGCTAAAGCAGTTTAGAAAGCTAAATAATATATGTTATATGAACATCAGTTAAAGCAGGGTGCCAAAAGAAAGACAAAGGTAGAAATCAAACACTAACCTTTAATCCAGGGACTGTTGGTTAAACCTGCAGAAGCTATTTGGGGTCTTTCTTAGTCTTTTGCCATGTGACAATGTATTCTGTGAATTTATTGGTGTGGCAAAAGGTCACTGATAGACTTTAGCAGAGCTAGTAAGAGCAGTCTCTGCAGGAGATAATTCATCTAAGTTACTGTTAGAGACTTGAGGAAGCCTTTTACTCAGTGCTCCAAATATGAAAGAAGAGCTATAATTGAATACATACTAGATATATATTGTATCAAGTGAGAGATACAGTGACACAATTTGTACAGCAGCCTGACAATGGAAAAGTCTTTTTTTTTCTTATTTTTGTCTTCTCATGTTGAAACAGGGGTACAAGTCTTAATATTCTCTGTTCATGCTTTTCAAGTTCAGCAATCAGAGAGGGATACCTTCATGGGATGGCTGAGAAATGTCTGCAAATTATCTGTGTATGTAAATTCTGATTGCTCAATATTAATCTATAGAAAGTAAGGGCTTTGCTGAGCTTTTTATCAATTTCTGATTCTTAGAGCCTGAACCTTTCATACACTGACTTATAAAAGAAATTATACAATATTTTTGAGGGTAAGTGAAGGAAAAGAGAATCCCCTAGAATTTAGACAAATTTCCTCTGGAATAATCTGACATTGTTGAGTGCAGGATGGAACTGTGAGGGAAGCCAATACTCAATATTTTACAGACTATGGTGTCAAATTATAAGCTGTGCCCTCGTGTATATAAGCAATTTTTTCCTTGTACATTGCATGTTACAGGTCAAGTCCTTTTTTTCTTTTCTCTTCCCCTGCTGATTTAAGTGATCTGTTGAACATTAATAAACACAGTGTGTTTTGAAAAAGCCTTTCCTAAGGTAAGTGAACTTTCTCCACTTTTTGGAAATAGTGATGCACTGATGAGCAACTTTGGATCAAATTTTCCTCCCCCATCCTCCACTAGTCAACCATGAGTAGATAATTGTAACTGAAACTAGAAAAAAATGGAAATATGCTGTCTCAACAGAAAATAAAGAAAAAAACCTTATTTAACATAAAATCTAGATCAATGTGAACGGGTTCAAATGCCCAGATTTTATCAGAACTTCTGTGGTTGTTGGAGAGTTTCTTTTTTAATGGCCATTTTAACTAAAATGAGTTTATTTGTACTGCAAAATGTTTGTAAGAAAACTTCATCAAGAGAGGTTCTTGCATTATAGTAAACCAGAATCAGGATCTTGTGAAACAAATGTCTAATTTGAGAAAGGATTTGTCTTTTCAAGAAAGGAACAGTAAGTATAGTAGGTATTAAAAGCACTGACACTTCAAAAGATGCTCAAAGTGAGTAAAGTGGAAGTCTGCTAGCTTCTACCCAGTCCAAACTTTCCATTTTCTTTTTTTTCGGGGTCTTTGCTGAAATACAGAATAAGTTGACCCCTTTCCCTGAATTTCAGATTTGCCCCATAATGACCAAAGAAATAAAGGAAGAGGTTTGGGATAAAAGTTGCCAAGAGCCAATGGGTAGACATTTATTGAGAAAGCCTTAAGCAGGAAGTTCATAATGTATTTACAGCATGCAGCCTGACATGGGGAGATTCTATATTATTTTGGTTGCCAGATAAAGCTCTGAAGACTGTTAAGTGAAACTGGTGTGAAATGGAGGCAATATGAGACTTTTGAAAGGACAATGCTCTGTATGCTCTAGGGAAAACTTGTACTGTGTTTGTGAACAGCCCCAAGTTTGCAGTATTGGAGACCAACATCAGACATTAAGACCTATAAAGGAAGGTATTCAGGAAGTTTAAAAGAAATGTTACGATGAGTTTACATACAGTTTCCTAAAGAGCCAGAGTCAGGTGTCTCCAATCACTTGATGATCTGCTTTTCACTGGAATGAGAAGAATTAGTTTCTAAAATCTACTTCAAAAGATGTACATCCTGCTCTCTGAAGGTACACACACAAGTGCATGTGCACACACACACACGCATGCACGCACACATACAAAGTTCAGAGCCCCTGGTGGAGAAATTGCTATATAACTGGCTATTGAGAAATACATTTAGGAGGTGCCTGGGTGGCTCAGTTGGTTAAGTGTCTGACTTTGGCTCAGGTCATGATCTCACAGTTTGTGGGCTCAAGCCTCACATCACGCTCTGTGCTGACAGCTCAGAGCCTAGAGCCTGTTTCGGATTCTGTGTCTCCTTCTCTCTACCTCTCCCCTACTCACACTATGTCTCTCTCTCTCTTTAATTTTTTAATTGAAAAAAAGAAAGAGAAAGACATTTAGGAGCCAGTTTTTGATGGGAAATTATACATATTGGATGGAGAAAAAGAATTCTGTTCTGCCTTGTGGCTTTGGCCTACTAGTGAAAAAGATCCATGATAATCCTATTGGTAAATTATTAAAATTGTGAAAATTGAGACTGATTCAGCATCAGAAATATTTTTTTAGATTTTATTTAATGTTTATTTTTTAATGCAGGGGACTTTATTAATTTTTATTTTTTGAAATAAGTGTACATTTATTTTAATATCACATTTTCTTTCTCTTTATATATATAGTTTATTGTCAAATTTGTTTCCATATAACACCCAGTGCTCTTCCCCACAAGTGCCTTCCTCCATGACCAGCACCCCCTTTCCCCTTCCCCCCTCCTATTTTTGAGAGAGACAGAGTGTGACCAGGGGAGGGGCAGAGAAGACACAGAATCCAAAGCAGGCTCCAGGCTCTGGGCTGTCAGAAGAGCCCAGTGAAGGGCTTGAACCCACAAACTATGAGCTTATGACCTGAGTCGAAGTTGGACACTCAACCAACTGAGCCACCCAAGCGCCTCAGCATCAGAAATATTTTTTAAGTGGTTGTGGAGCAAAACTTCTGGCAAACACTAAATTGGCCTGTATTCTGTACAAAGTACAAAGCACCATTCAGAATACAAGGAGAGGTAAAGAGTTTCCCGGAAAAACAAAAGGAAAAAGAATGCATGACTGCTAAACCACCCTACACCTTTTCTGTGAGTGAAACAAAACAAGAGAGACCTTTAAAGATAAGGAACAAACTGAGGGGTGATGGAGGGAGGTGGGTGGGGGAAGGGCTAGATGGGTGATAGGTATTAAGGAAGGCACTTGTTACAATGAGCACTGGGTGTTGTATGTAATTGATAAATCACTGAATTTTACCCTGAAACCAGTATTTCACTGTATTTAACTAAGTAGAATTTAAATAAAAATTTGGAAAAATAAATAAATAAAATGCAAAAAAAAGTACAAAGCACAGAAGCAAGAGAAGGAACTCTAAAATAAAGATGAAACTCTTACCACTGACATTTTATTATTAAAGGACTATGCCCAAGACAACATCAGTTGTAACCCTGTGGATTAGTTAGCTGACATATGACAAAATAAAAATCCTGGTTTCCCTATGTGGGTGCCCTGAAGATCTATGATGAATGATTCACAGAATGATCCTGTTGATGCTATAAGACCAGTGGCTGTCTCTGACAGGTTAGAAACCCTGGAGGTAAATGCACACACAAATAAATGGACCATGAAGCAGGAGACACTGTCTCTGCCTAAGCATGGGTCCAGGATGTTTTGGCAGCTAGTCTCCACCCCTGTCCAACCAAGCCACAAGTGTGAGAAACTGGCACTGCCCACCAATGGGCAGGTGTTTACACTGGGTCACTACCCACTTACCAAGACTGAGGTTCTTTCAGCTGTTGATAACTACACAGATTATAAAGTCTGTATCTTGGCCATAAAAGTAGCCACCTCAGGATTGAGAGTTGGGTGTTTTCTTTGAGATACTATTCAGAGACAAGTCTAGTATCTCTGGCCCAAAAGTGTGTTTTGATCTGATTGTAAAAACGACCCTGCAGCTTCCCTACTAACCCCCAGCACTGAAGATTACAAGGATGGAATGGTCTCATTTCCCAGCTCAGGACCCACACTAACCCTTACCTTCCAGTAAATGACTTACAGCCTTATTGTAAGCATTTATCTTCTTGATAGTCATGCCCCTTATTGTGTCGTGTCCCTCATTACAAGTATGGTGGTGAACAAACCAAAGGGGTATATTAAGATGATGTGGTGTGGATAAGAGTCTAGTCAACATATGATCTGAATCCCTAGGTATATTTGTAATTTGGTAATGCTCAACATTATGGGACCTGATAGATGGTCTGAGCCTTTCTTTTTCAAATTATAAGTGGGGAAATAGAAGAGCTCCATTATTGATTCAAATTGGACACAGAAAACAAAGTTCACTGGGAAGAGCCCTCAAATAGATTTTTTTTTTCAAAGTAAAAATGTTTCATTTAATACAAACCTGTGCATTGTTTGCAGATGCCTCATTTAAAATAATGAGTGGAGGACAGTTTTTAAAAGCCCAAGTAATAAAATGTATTCAATTACCTAAGAAAGTAAAAAAGCTAATTGAAAACTATTATGTACAGACTAAAAAATATTCAAAAGCATTTCAGATACTGGTAAGAGTTTCAAATGGAATATTTTATTGACATGTTAGTTGTCTTTTTAACATGTACACACACACTGACACACTCTGATTGGTCTGAATGGAACAAGGGTTGACTAAATATCCTAAGAGAAAATGAAAAATTAAAAAATATATTAATTTTTCATTGTTATACACAATTACACCCACATCACTTACAAAGCTATTACTGGTTCTGTCCAAGGAAGCAAAATGGCATAGGAAGAGGAAAGTTGTGGGTAAATTCAACAGTGACATAACCGAAATCTCAACATGAGAAAGCTGACAAAACATGAATTTTTGCTGCGAAATTTCTCTTGGCAAAATATGAAGAAAAGTCTGTCAAGGGGCAGTAAATAAGAGAAGATGGTGACCTTCTGTAGTCAATTCTCACAGTATTGTGCAGGGGCATCAAGAAAACTGCTCAGTCCTTCTCTGGGACCAGTTTCAGAACTTTTCCAATTGCAATGGTCTTACCCTCATCTCTTAAAGTAAAACGACCCATCTGAGGAAAATCCTTGAATGTTTCAAGGCAGATAGTTCCTGCTGTCCTTAAACGGGCAATGCACACTTGATCTTGTTTCACGAAGCGGGGCCGTGTCTTACTTTTCTCTCCTGATTTTTTGTCTACCAAGGAGATTAAGGCTGTTATCTCAACTTCCTCAATACAAGTATGAATGTGCAGCACTGCATTATAGCCGGGGCAGATGATAGACTTGTGCTCAATAATCACTATCTGAACATCAAACGTGCGTCCAGAATGGCACAGATTATTAGGGTCACAAAGTATGAATCCTGGAAGAATCTCTTCTTCTTCAATTCCCTTCAGTCTGATTTTAAGGTTCTCACCTGGGGCTACAGAATCAGTCTCAGCATCATCAGAAAGAATTCCAAGAACTTCCACATTGTGCTTGTTCGGCATCATCACAAGCTGCTGGCCTTTAAAAATGGATCCTGATTCCAGCTTTCCAAGGACCACAGTGCCCATATCCTTGTACTTATCCACAATTGGCAGTCTAATTGGTCCATCAATTGATCTGTTGAAGTTTGGCATATTATCCAAATATGGAATAAATGGTAATCCAGTGTACCAAGGGCAAAAATCTGATTGCTCTTTAATATTTGCCCCAGTCAGCCCTGAGCAGGGCATAAAGTGAATGTCCTTTTTGGGACTAAAGCCGACTTTTTTCAAAAAGGGCACCAGTTTTTCTTTACATTCTTCATATCTCTCACTGCTCCAATTTACTGTGGGATCATCCATCTTATTGATAAGCACTACTAAATGTTTTACCCCTGCTGTTTTTGCCAACATTGCATGTTCTCTTGTCTGTCCACCTTTCTCAAATCCAGTTTCAAATTCTCCTTTCCTGGCAGAGATTACCAGTACAGCCAAATCAGCTTGAGAAGCACCACCAATCATATTTGGGACAAAACTCTTGTGGCCAGGAGCATCTAAAATGGTGAAATGTTTCTTTTCTGTTTCAAAATAGGCACGACCCACTTCTACTGTTTTACCCTTGTCTCGTTCTTCCTGATTTGTATCTAAGGCCCAGGACAAATACCAAGTTTCTCTGTTTTTTTCCTTAGCTTCTCTTTCATATTTCTCAAGTGTCCTTTTGTCAACCATTCCTGTCAAAAACATAATTTGTCCTCCAATGGTTGACTTTCCAGCATCTACATGCCCAATGAATACCACATTTACGTGTTCTTTTTTAGGAGCACCTGAGGGCATGACCACAGATTTAGATTTTCTCACTTCCTCTTTCTCCATCATTTCCTGGCCACTCTCTTCTGGGAGCCCTGAATCTCCCAAGGAACTACCCCCAGGCTCAGCTTCACTTATTTCTTTATTGTGCTCCCATGATTCTTCTAGGACCATTTCCACCTCTCCATTTTCTACAACAGGGTCTGAAAGTTCCATAGTAATGGCTGAATTGGAACCTTCACGCCACACTAACTGTTCCTCTTTGATGTGTTCCACAGGTGCCCCCTGTCCCAGCCTTTTACCTTGAGGGTCGCCCGCACCGGCGCAGGTTTCATCGATGCTGGTGATGTCCGCCGAGGGGGTCTGCAGTTGGGCTGGGCCCCGGAGAAACGACGGCACGAACTCCGCGGCATGTATGTTAGGCACGAAGGGTTTGGCGTTGACGTTGAGCTGACGGCTGAAGGCCGAGCTGAGATGCTCCCCCTGGGTTTCGGCCACCGCGTTGGCTCCGTCTCCGCCAGGGGCCGAACCTGGGATTTCCATGTCCATCTGGTCCCAGCAGTCGGGCGCAGAATCGCTGCTGCTGCTGCCCAGATCCATGGTCTGAGGACCTGATGGATGGCGGGGAGGGAGCGGGGTTAACACACCAGAAAGAGCGGGCTACGCCGCCAAGGGTAAGGCTGCAAGAGCGAAGGGTCAAGGGAGAGCGACAGAAACCTTAGCGGCAGAGCGGCTGCAGCTAAGTCCCAACACTGCATTCGCAACTGCTGCAGCGGCAGCAGATATGGCGGCTCAACCCTCTCCTCTTGTGTGTGAGCGGATCTCCTCCCCCAAACCCTAACCACTTCCGACTCCTCCACCGCCAACCCAACGCGGGGCGTGGATTGACCCCTTTCTGCTATCCGTAAGCTAGGCCTGCTTCGTTCTCAGCCATGGGCTAAATCCAAAAGTAGGATTTGTAAAACGAAATTTTCCATTCATTTTTGTTCACAGGATCTGGAAGAGCAATTTGACAATGTAATGATTAAACCTAGACTGGCACACCTGATTTACAATTCTATTCAAAGATTCAAGTAAAAATGAGAATTGCTATTGGACAAATGGAGGCAGGAGATGGGTTAACTACCCAGAAACCCAGCAACCAAAGGAAGAAATTACTGACTAGAGAGGCACTCATGAAATACACGAAGAAATAGCTGAACCTAGGAAATGCGACTTAAAATTACTCATTTAATTTGAAACCCAGAGGCTTTTTGATTTTCCCTCATCCATAGGGCCCCATAAGCCTGTAACTTTTGTTGATGACTCCTGGGGGTGTAAGGATGGGGTTATAACTTCTGTTCATGTAAAGGACTCTGACTGTGTCCATGGAAGGAATTGCCAAGGAGAACCTTGTCCCACTGAATCTGCCCAACTTAGAGCATTTGTGCAGGTGTCTGAACAATGGCTAGCCCAAAATGCTGTGATGGATCACATAGACAAGCACTGGATTTAGATCACTTGTATTCTTCTAACCAACATATACTCTGAGTATACCTGCCTTGCTCACCAGCACCTCCTCAGAGTACACCCTAGGTCCTCAGGATTTCCTGTCCCATTCTGAAGGCTTGAAACCCTACTCACTGCTCATACTGCTGGTACTGGTTTTGTCTAAGGACAAATCAGCGTCATGTTGGAACATTCCCCAGTTATTGGTAATGACAGAGTGCTGTGGATGTCAGCCTAATTAAACTGATCAATAATTAAAAATTTGCTGGCCAACCCAGAAAGCTTCTAAGTACCCTCTCTAATCATAGCCTATTTCACTACCCTTAACTGTAATCATTATCCTGACATTTATGATTTATCCATGATTTCCTATATAGCTTTATCACACTAATATAGTCACAAACACTACAGTTCAACTTTACATAGCTTTTTAAAAATATTTAGTTTTGAGAGAGAGAGAGAGAGAGAGACGGAGCACGAACAGGGGAGGGGTAGACACACACACACACACACACACACACACACACACACACACAATCCAAAACAGGCTCCAGGCCCCAAGCTGTCAGCATAGAGCCTGATGTGGGGCTTGAACCAGGAAGGGCAAGATCACGACCTAGGCCAAAGTTGGATGCTGAACCAACTAAGCCATCCAGGCACCCCAATTTTACATAGCTTTTTGATACCTCTTTTAAGCGTCAATCTACAGGTTTCCAACCTATCCTCCCTTTTTCATGTCATTTATTCTGAAGAAAATGGATGATGTGAGGTGTGGAATTTTCTACATTCTTGAGTTTGCTGATTGTATTTCTGTAGTATACTTTAGAATATTTTTCTCTCTATTTCTTGTATAATTGGATCTATGAGCTTGCCGAGATATAGGTGCAATTTTTTTCAGCATTTTGAGTATTTCCATAAAGAAGGACATAAGATCAGGCTGTGATTCATTTTACAGTTAGGAGGAATTAATGATGATTATGTAGAAACATAATCAGAGAATGAAAATGTGATATTGTGCTTCTGTCATTTATTTTTTAAAATGTTTTTAATGTTTATTTATTTTAGAGAGAGAGAAGGATAGAGTGCAAGTAGAGGAGAGGCAGAGAAGAGGGAGACACAGAATTTGAAGCAGGCTCTGAGCTGTCAGTTACAGAGCCCTATCTGGGGTCAAACCCATGAGCTGTGAGATCATGACCTGAGTCCAAGTCAGAAACTTAATGACTGAGCCACTCAGGTGCCCCTTTTACTTTATTAACTGTAATACAGTTTTAAAACAATTTTCCATGATCAACAATTTCATTATTCTGAAGTATATATTGTAACGGAAACACAGAGAAGTGATTGATTATTTCTATTTCTGAGAGTTTTCAGAACAATGACTTGGTTGCCTATAATTGTTCACAGATGACAAATAAGGATATTTCAAAAGAATAATTATGAATTATTTGGATTTATATATATGTGATGTGCTTTGTACATTTTCCTTACTAAACTTATTGATGTTAAGATGGTCCTTCATTAACCAGTGGAAGCCTCTTCAAGATGAGTTCTGAATGGTTTTGAGACTATGCTAGTAGTCCTTGATGGTTTATTACGTGGTATGACAACAGGTACCAGGTCAATTTTATACATTTATATTACACCAGGAAAACTGGTTGCCAAAGATAACAGGGGATAATAATTTTAGAAAATAAAACAATTATTCATATGGCTTATGCCAACCATACATATAGTAGTCTCTGTACTACTTGAACCAATATGTAGAGAAAACAGATTTTTTCACATGCTATCCGTGTTCTCATCCAGTATATTATAGTTTAAATACATCATTCTGATAATAAATCACTTTTGTTGAATGTTTTCTGGTAGTAGGTCATATTTCAATTATTTTATATGGATCCTCTCATTTTGTTTTCCCTACCATTCTGTGAAGAAGGTAATCTATCACTCTATTTTACAGGTAAGAAATGGATGTTATGGGGGCTGAGTGGATTAGTCAAGGTCACATAGATAGTAAATAGCAGACCTGATGCTCAAACACGAACAAAAAGATGCTAAGGCCATACAGCCCTGTAGCATCTATTATATATGAAGAAAGGAATTAGGAGATTTGGTGGGTATAAATCACAAATGGAAGATGAGGATAAAGTCCTAGGTTATTTGCAGAGAATGGATATATGGATGAACCTAAGAGAGAAAGGATAACTTAGATGAGCTCTTTTATGAGGACTTATGTTTTCTTCTTGAGGTAAGAGATAAACCTGTAGAAATTATTCAGGAAGATTGCAATAAGAAATATGGGGAATGGGGGAAGATACAGAAGAGACTTTTGGAGTATAGGTAAGGTGGCTAACTTGGAAGTAGTCAAATTAATTTTTTAGACCAAAAATTCAGCATCCAAGATGCACAGCCATATTTGGAAAAACCATTGAGATGAAGAAGCAGAATAAAGACACTTATTGATTTGCTAACAAACCACTCCCATAGGAGTGCTGGGACAGTGGTAGGGAGGAGCTGTGTTAGGGAAGGAGGGAAATTTGGGCTCTGGAAGTTTCCGGGAAGTAGAACAACAGCAGATGGTGGCACAGATGAGCAGAGCACAGAGAAAACACTGTGAGTGAGGATTAATGGTCATGTGAGGGAATGAATTTTGGAAGCCAAAGATAATGAAGTCCATAAGTTGTGGACACTTGTCTTCCATCATACCCCATGAAAGTAGAAAGATCCAACCAAGGAGAGTGAGTGTTAAATTTTCTGAATGCCTAATAACACCAAAGAGAGCAAACTGTTAATTTCAATTTCAAACACGTGATGGCGGGACGGGCACGGAAATATAATGTTATGACAAAACAATCAAGTTATGATATCAATGCACCTCACCCA
>PJEM01017138.1:0-23185 GCA_004023845.1 Helogale parvula | reverse complement strand
GCTGCTCCCCCCCTCCCTACCCGGACTCCGGGGGCACCGCCGGGGGACAGACACCCAGCAGGTAACCCCGGCCTGGCTCGCCCTCCCTTCTCGGATTTTCCTCCACGCCCTCCCGGGTGACCCCTTTCCCCGATTCTGGCTCCCCGTTTTCCTCCGGCCTTGCGTCCTTTCCCTGGCCCTCCTGGTTCCCGTCTCCCCTACTTGGGCTTGTCGCCCGCTGGCCGCGCCGCCGTCTCGTGCAGCCCGACTCCCTTCCCTTCGCCCGACAGCCTGTGCGCCCCAGGTCTGCCCGCGGCACCTTTCGGGGCTCTGTCTCGCCGCTTCTCCTGGCTTTGCTTTCCTTCCGACCTGTCCCCTGGGGCTCTGAGTAAAGAGGCAGCCCCTGTCTTTTCCTCGCTCCCCCAGCTCTCCGCCCCCCCAACTCTGGCCCCCTTTCTCCTTCTGGCAGTCTCTAGGGGTGGGGAGAGAACCGGAATTTGGGGGGCCCTCTGGAGGGGCAAGGGGCTGTGTCGCTGGGGAAAGGGGCTGTGTGTGTGGGGGGGGTGGGGGCAGTTGAGGACCTGACCGCCTCTCTGTTGTCCCTTTAAATGGCCCTCACATTTCTGGGGACCCATGGGGGGAGGTGGCAAGCTGCCTGCCTGGGGGGCAGGGCCCTCGGTTTGTCCACACAATCAGGGGTGGTAATGATTTAAAGGGACAGCTTCGGTGTGGCCGCTGCCACCCTGTGCCGGCGGGAGGGGGAGCCGGCAGGCCGTGTCTGGGGAGGCTTGGCTGGCGAGCGGGGCATCTGAGGCTGAATCTGTCGAAGGGCCTGCCAGGTCTGGGACAGTGGCGAGGCTGGGACCTGTGAGGAGGGTGACAGCTCGTGGGGGCAGGGTGGGGGCCCTCAGCCTGGGCCGCCTTCTGGGCCCCACCTTTGGGATCGCATGGGTTCTCGGCCTCCTCGGCCAAGAGTCCTTGAGTCCAAACTACAGAGTCTGTTGGCCGTCAGGTGGGGACCACCGGCAGGTCCGCAGGGCAGCCGCAGGCCCGGGCACACTGGAGCTGGCCCTTCAGCTTCCCTTTTGTTGTTTGGCTCTGTTCACAAGAAAGCCCCAGCCCCTCCCCCAGCTCCCCCTTCCCGTCCACATGCCCCCCCCCCCAACACACACACCCACCCCAGCTGTTGGACAGATGAATTACAGCCTCCGGCTTGGGGCCAGGGCTGGTGAGGGATTAAAGCTCTGGGGCTGGCCCTTTAAATGGCTGTGGGCCCCTCCCCCACTGTGGTGTCCAGACACCCCATACACACCCGGGTGACCCCCTTGGCTGCCCCTCACTCCTTTGGTCTGTTGCGAGGCCTGCCACTCCCCTCTCTGAAGGCTAGACCCTTCCCAGCACATCCCCTTTTCTTCCAACACAGTCACATACACAGACTGAACACACACACACACACACACAGGCACGCACACGCTGCACACGCACACTCTCTCATCCCACATTCTCAACATCCCTGTCCTGGAAGGTTCCAGCCTCAAGCTTCCTTTCTGTAACAGAAGCACTTTGCCTGCCCGGCCTCCCTCGCCTGCAGCTGGCCACTGCCTGGCCTGCCCAGCCGCCACCTGGGTCAGGAGTGGCTCCTCCCTGGGGGCCGTGTCATCAGCAGCCCGGCAGCTTGCAGCACGTTGCGTCATGGAGGCTGGGGGCTGGAGGCCTGAACCTCTGGGGTAGGGGGAGGGATGTGGGCTGGCAGGCCGGGCAATGGGGGGACTAGACTGGGAACCTCAACGTCTGGGACTTCAAGGGCAAACAGCTGTGGCTGAGGATGCAGAAAGCATAGGTCTCTGAGGAGTGAGTCTGCGATAAGAACCAGACTTAGGTCTGAGCCTAGATCGACATCTGACTCTTGACCCTGGACTTAGAAGACCTAGCTTTTTTGTCGGGGAGGGGAGGGAGGGGAGGAACTGGGCCTCTGTCACCTTCTTGGGCCACAGAGAGGAAGGAGGTGATGGGGAAACAGGATATGGCCTTGAGGGGTGGGAGGCAAGGGAGGCTCGCAACTGAGGCCACTTCCAGACCCAGGCCCAGGTGAGTCCTCCCCGGGGAAGGCTCCTCCTTGCTGGGCCCGTTCATCTAGTCTGGCCAGCTGCAGCGGAGACCTGCCTGCACCCGCCTGGGGAAGGAGGAGGGGGCAGAGTCCGGAGGGTGGGGTTGACTCGTGTCTTGATAAGGTTCTGGATGAGGCTGAGCCTGAAGGCTGGCCTGGGGCCAGGGTTGAAGCCGACCGGGATGCAGATTATCAGGGGCAACTGGGGCTACTCTGGGACCCCGGGACTCTCAGCAGAGTTCAGGCCGAAGGGGCGTCACGGATCAGGGGTTCACCGTGGACATCCACAAAGGCCGTGGCACGCTCCCCTTACCCCCTGGTCCAAGGCTGCTTCCTAAACGGGAAGGCTGGAGGACCACTTTGGGGATGGCTTTTTCTGGTTGCTATGGAAACAGGTTCTCCCATCCCATCTGACCACCAGCACCAGGCTTCTTCTCCCCAGTAAGAAGACAGGGAGCACAGGAAAATTCTCCAGCCTGGGAGACCCCACTTCTAACTGGCTTTTTTCTTTCAGGTTCCCCCAGGCACCATGCCAGCCCCATAGTACAGCCCACCCCACCCACTGTGGTCCGCTGCGCCCCACTGCTGGGGCACTGGTTCCAATGAGACAGGGCACATCAGATCCAGTCTGGTAAGTCCTGCCCCTGAGTGACACCTCCCCCTCCCCCGCCACCCACACCCCCACCAGGCCAACTCTGGGCCACATGCTTGAGGAAGAGTGGTACAATCTGGGCCCTCAGAATGGTCCAGTCCAACTCTGAGCATCCCCCCACCATGTGGTGTTTGAGTGGTTCAGCCTTCCTGGTTTATGGAGCTCCCCTCTGTTGCCTGTGAGTGGTTCAGGCCTGTGTTTCACCAGCTTCTCTACTACCACCAAAAAAATCTCCCCCCAGTGCTGCAACTCAGTTGCTTATGGAATTGAATTCAACTAGAGTTGGCGAGGCTGGAAGGTAGAGGTGATGTGACCTGGGGGGATTTTTCTTGGGGTGAGGGTGCCCTGTAAGAGTTGGTGAACAGTCTGGTTTGTGCATGGTGATTGGAAATGGATTTGGAGATACTGGAGGCCATTGCCACGACAGCCTGCTGTTGCCATGGCAATGCTGGCACCTCACCTTTCCGCTCCTTCTCTGTTCCACTTTGTCCCCACTGCACTACAGCATTTGTCCCCCCCCCACCACTCCCCAGCACCCTAAGTCTTACTTCTATTCTGTGTCCTTCTCTCTTTCGGCCAGTTCTCTGCCCGAGGCTCTGTAGGACAGAGCGCCCAGCCCTCATTCTGTAGGAGAGAAGATGACCCCTAAGCCAGGGACTTAAGTTCTCGGAGTGTGTGTCCCTCTTCGCCTCTACTCACTGAATTTTTGAGTGGGACTGTTTTCTTCTGTGTGTCTGGATTTGGCAAGACAGTTCGCACATTGGGGTGCCTCAGTGGAATTGTGTTGAATGAACGTGTTAACTGAACGAGTTCCATTGCCAAGAAAGCAGTGGCTTCTGAGATCCGCTCCACAGTCTCCTACCCGCACCTGCTCTGGAGGACAGGAGACGGTTTTCGATGCTAGAGATGCTTGGGGTAGGACCGGCCGGGGGCGGGGGCGGGGGCAGGCTGACCCAGGAGATGGCCTGTGAGGATAAAAGCAAGGGAGGGGGAACAGGACAGAGGCAGATAGGAGAGTGTAAAGAATGAGGCATTGGTAGAAGCCCAGCTCTTCCACTTTCTTGCAGAGTGAACTTGACCAAGTCACCTAACCTCTCTGAGCTTCAAATTCCTCATCTGTAAAATGGGGTAAAAAAAAAAAAAAAAAGGACCTCCTACCTCAGATTTGGGGTGGTGGGGAGTTTTAAAAAGGTGTGTCAAGTGCTTAAGACAGTGCCTGGCACTGCTAGTAGGTATTAGCTAAAAGCTAGCAATTATCATCATAATGGGAGCCGCGGGGGGCCTTGAGGATCCGCAGGGACGTAGAGGAATGGGACGGAACTTGATTGAAGGCAGGCAGACGCCCAAATATCTGACTCAAACAGAAGGATCCCTGATGGGGCCAGACGGCAGGATTCAGGGGAGCGAGGCGGGGAGTGTGCGGGGTCAGCCTGCCCCAGTGTTTCCCAGACTCTGTTCGGGAACATGAAGGCAAACACAGAAGGGCATGTGCAGAGACACACGTGATCACGCAAGTGATGCAGAGGCAGACCCAGACAAAAGACCGAGACGGGAGCCAGGCAGACACACAGACAGAGACAGCCCCTCAGAGTCCTGTAGACAGGCATAATGACAGGAACGCGTCAGACACAGGCGCTGAAGGAGACGAGATGAGCAGATATGCAGGTGCACCCCGAGACAGACACCGGGACGACCCACACACAGCCGACCTTGTCAGACGCGCTGGTGAACACAGCGGTCCAGTCAGAGGCAGACACAAGGCTCGCAGTGACACATAGCGGGCCGGGGCCGGCACTGTCACTCCTCGGGGTTGGGGGGGGGGGGGGGGGGGGGGGGGGGGGGGGGGGGGCCGGCGGCGGGGGAAGGCTGGGGAAGGGAATCCCGAGCGGGCGGCCTGCCCGGGTGGCTGAGTCACAGCGGCGCCCCAGCCGGCGGCCCTCCCCTCCGCCTCCCCCTCCCCCAGGTAAGAAGCGAGCTTGTAACCCCTCGCTTCCACCGGGCGGGACGGGCCCTGGCGGGGCGCGGGGCGCGGCGGGGTGCCGGCCCCGGCCCCGCCTCCGCCTGGGCGCGCGTGCGGCGCGGCCGCGGACTGCGCGCGGGGGGCCGCCGGGTGCGCGGGGTCTCGCCTGCGGCCGGCACGGGGGTCTTCGTGCGCGCGTCTGGCCCCTTCGCCTGCGTCCCGCGCGCGGGGGGCTCCTCAGGCCTGGAGCCGGGAGAGGGTTAAGTGGGTGTGATTGATGGAGTGGGTCTCTCTCGGGGCTCCGGGGGAGGGGGTCGGTTAAAGTCCCCGAGTCCAGATCCCGGATGGAAGGGGCGGAGCTGAGCTTAGCCGGGAGTGCCCGGATGGAGAGGGCGTGGTCTCGGCAGGAGAAGAATTAACCCTTTCTGGGCGGCTGGCCCCGGGGACTGTGGGGCGGGCGGGCGGGCGGGAGAGGCCAGGAAGGAATGTCTGCCCCAGAAGTATACCGTCCTCCCAGCCTGGCTGCGGCCGCGTGCGCCTTCCCCTCACCTGCTTTCAGGGAGTCTGCGGGTGCCTGTCTTTGTGCCTGCTGCCCGTGGTTGTCCCCTCCCCTTGGCTAGTACGGACACCGGGAGTCGGGGAGGGCTGCTCCTGCCCCAAAGCGAGAGTGGAGGTGAGAGTGGCCCGCGAGCTGGCGCCGGGGGAACAGGTGTGAGCGCGGCGTCGAGGCTGGCGGGCGCGGGGGGGGGGCCGTCGTGGGGGAAGACGGGAGGGGAAATTCCGCGGGACCGGTGGTGAGCGGTGTGTGGGCTGAGTTGTGTCTGCCTCTGACTGTGTGTCTGTGTGTGTTCAGGGAGGCGAGGGCTGAGTCAGTGGGAATAGGGGAAGGTTTTGTGAGTGACTCACGCTCTCCCACCCCAAGCCTGAATCAGACCCCGAGGGAGGGCTTTGTACGGGGGGCGGATGGGGAGTCAGGCGCCTGGGTCCCGGTGGATCCGAGGTGGTTGGCGAGAGTGAATGTGTATTTAGTGCACAGGAAGTTTTTGTTCCCCAGCGAGGGCAGCTGTACTCTGAGTACCGGCGTGGGGGGTTGTGGACAAAGGTGGAAAGGGGCTGGAGGGACGGGACTCAGTGCTTTGGGGAAAGCTGAGTCAGTTCCCCGTGGGAAAGGGGAAGTGGTGGAGGGGAAGTGTCATCATCGCATAAGGGGAAGCTGCATTTCCTGGTAACTGGCAGCGCCCTCGGCACCGCTTCGCAAACGGGGATTGATCCTCCGGTGCCCGGACCCCCGGACCGTCCCTCCCCGTTTCCCCATGCGTGTTCCCGGACTTGGGTGGGAGAATGTGGCCAGGGCTACCCGTAGACCGCACTCAAGCGCTCTACTTGTCCCAGGGCTTGGCAACTGACCGAAAGTCTGTGGGGTGAGCAGAGAGAGTTCGCGTAGAAAACTCCGCTAGAGCCGCGGACCGGGTCCGCAGAGCCCGGCGGGGAGTGGCGCGCCGCGACCTGTAGGGTTCGGCCGCTTTGCGCGTAAACAGACCACCCTGCCCTGCGGAGAGAGGACTGTTTTCCCCAGAAACCCGCCTGCCCTTGCGGGCTGGGTGGAAATTTCCCCACCGCGCAGACTTCTCTCGGCGAAGGCGAACTTTCCAGCCGCCCCCAGCCCCTCGTCGCGCGCGCTCCCCCGGCTTCCTGCCCGGCGCTCGCTCCAGCTGGAGCGCTGGCCCCGCCCCCGCCGCTTTGTACTCTACGCTCGCCTCTCGCAGCTCTTTGTACTCTAGACTCTCAATGGACCGATCCTGGGAGCGGAGCCGGCTCCCTACCTGCGGGGACGCCGGGTAGGCGAGGAAGAGGCGAGGGGACGGGGATCCTGGGCTCAGAGAGGCGACAAGGAAGAACTGGGGCCGAAGGGGAGGTGCCCAGAAGTGGGGCGCTGCGCCCGTCTTGGGTCGAGGCGGCACCGACGGGAAGGGGCTGGGTGGGGGGGCGCGAAGGAGGAAGTGAAACGGGTTCTGGGTTCTTTAAGGGAGTGGGCGGTGAGAGTGGGACAAGGGTGATGTCACCGCCTGTCGGGCCCCGCCCTCCTCCCTCCCGAAGGACCCCCCCCTTACACTTACACACGCCGCTTCCGCTGCGCAAGTAGCCACGTCACGGGCAACCCCCGAAATCCCCCCTCCCTTGGGGGGCGGGGGCCACGTGGGCCGTGGGGAACCGCGTGGCCCCGACGGGGAAGGGCATAGAGGATACGGGAGCCACGCGAGAGGGGCCACTCGGGACCGCTGTGCGCGACTTCTCAGAAGTTGGGGGGATTAAAGGGAGATTTTGGTTTGGGGGGTCGGTTGGTCCTGAAGACCTAGAGAGCCAGGGGAAGTGGAGGAGCTCCGGGAACTAGGTATGAGGCTGGGGACCCCGACCGTGGCTTGGGATGGGGTCAGGCGTGGGGCGGGGGGTGGAGCGCTCGGATCTCCGCGCGGGTGGATTTGGGTACCGAAGTCGCCGTGACCGGCCAGCCCTCAGCAGTCACAGGGCACACTCGGGGTGGGAAGTGAGGCACGGGGCGAGGTGAAATGAGGAAGGAGAGCGACGCCTTTGTCTGTGTTGTGCCTCCGTTTGCCTTCGCTCGGTCTTAGGGCGCCGGGGGGGGGGGGGCGTTTCGGGCGGTCCGGCCGGGACCACTGGCGGCTCTGGGGGTGCGTGGGACTCGCGGGTGGCGCCGTCCCCCAGGCCGGCCCAAGCGTGCGCCGCGCCGTCTTCACCCGCAGGGGCCCCAGGCGCTGCCTGCGACGCCGGCCCGGGTGTCAGGTCCGGGATGGAGACCCTAGGTGGGAGCCGCGGGGTCACCCCGGGGTCACCCCGGGCCGAGCCCGTCTGACCGGCTTCGGCGCCCCTCCTCCCCCGGCCGCGGCCCGGCTAAGCTCGCTCTCATTGGTCCCGGCCAGGCTGTTACTGAGGCGGAGACACGGGTGATGATTGGCTTTCTGGGGAGAGAGGAAGTCCTGTGATTGGCCGGATCTCAGGAGCTCGCCGACGCCGTGCGAGGACGCTCCCACGGAGGCCGGGTAAGCCGCCGCCGCGGCGCTGCGCGTCCGGCCGCCCTAGTGGCTCCCGGCAGCCCGCCCCGGCCAGCGAGCCCGGCCGCCCGGCCATCGCGCTCCCTGCCACTCGTCCCGGCGCCTCCTTGGGCGGCGTGGGCCTCTCCTTTGGGAAACCCAGGGCCCCACTCCCGGTGCAGATGTCTGCCCGGCCAGGCCCCTGGGCCTCAGCTGTGCGCTGGCCGGCTCACAGCACTCCTCCTCCCTCTCCCCTCCGCAGAATTGGCTGTGAAGGGCCCTGGGCGGCCGCCTGGGGGCAGCGGGCCCTCCTGTCAGAGCGGCTGGAGCGGGACCGTCGCCCCAGAGAGCTGGGGCAGGGGGCCGTGCCCGATCTCCAGGGCTCCTGGGGCCACTGCTGACCTGGTAAGGGAAAGCCTGGTGCTGGCGCTGCCCTGTGTACGCCATCGGCTCAGGCTGTACCCCCACGACGATCTAGATCTTTATTCTCTGACGATCTTGGTCTTTATTCTTTGACTCAGGCTGGATGCATCGGGCAGTGGACCCTCCAGGGGCCCGCGCTGCACGGGAAGCCTTTGCCCTCGGGGGCTTGAGCTGTGCTGGGGCCTGGAGCTCCTGCCCGCCCCATCCCCCTCCTCGGAGCGCATGGCTGCCTGGAGGCAGGTGAGAACGTGGGGCACCCGTCTTCCCGTCTCCACTCCCCAGTCGTTCTGTGGGTTTTTGCTGATCTGTGGATCCCGGTGTGGTCCCTGGCTCCCTTCTCTTAGTCTTTCAGTCCCCTCGTTCTTGGGTGGGGACAGGATCGTTTCATCTTGCTGCATGTTAACAGACCCTTTCTGTCTCTAGGTGCTCTGCCAGCATCGGGCAGCCCCCACTCTCTGCTCCCCTGCCCCCTTCACATGGCAGTAGCTCTGGACACCCCAACAAATCCTATTATGCTCCAGGGTGAGTACGGATTCAAAGGCCCTGCAGATGGGGGGTAAGTCTGGGGTCTCGGAAGAGGGCCCCCAGGCCTGACCAGCCTCCGTGTCCCCCCTTCCGCCCCGTAGGACCCCCGCCCCGAGACCCCTGCACGGGAAGCTGGAGTCCCTGCACGGCTGTGTGCAGGCGCTGCTCCGGGAGCCGGCCCAGCCGGGGCTGTGGGAGCAGCTAGGGCAGCTGTATGAGTCCGAGCACGACGGCGAGGAGGCCGTCCGCTGCTACCACAGCGCACTGCGCTATGGAGGGAGCCTGGCGGAGCTGGGGCCCCGCATCGGGCGACTACAGCAGGTGGGGTGCAGCAGGACCCGGGGCGGGGCCGGGCTTGGGTCTTCTGGCTCAGCACCCTCCTCTTACTGTGTGCTTCTGCCCCCCAGGCCCAGTTCTGGAACTTTCACGCTGGTTCCTGCCAGCACCGAGCCAAGGTCCTGCCCCCGCTGGAGCAGGTGTGGAACTTGCTGCACCTTGAGGTGAGACGAGGCCCCGCGGGCTGGGTGGGGAGGCCCCTGGCCTCTGCACGCGTGCCACACTCTCTCCTCGTCTTTTGTCTTCAGCACAAGCGGAACTATGGGGCCAAGCGGGGTGGTCCCCCCGTGAAGCGAGCAGCCGAGCCCCCAGTGGTGCAGCCTGTGCCTCCTGCAGCGCTCTCGGGCCCCTCTGGGGATGAGGGCCTCAGCCCCGGGGGCAAGCGCAGGAGAGGCTGCGGCTCTGAGCAGGTATGGCAGCCTCGGGCCACAGTGGGCAGGACTGGGGGGGGGCGGAGGTGAGGGAGGGCGCCATTCTTACGCTCGCCCTTCTTCCAGACTGGCCTCCCCCCGGGGCTGCCGCTGCCCCCGCCGCCCCTGCCCCCGCCGCCGCCCCCCCCACCCCTGCCTGGCCTCGCCACTAGCCCTCCGTTCCAGCTGAGCAAGCCAGGGCTGTGGAGCACCCTGCATGGAGACGTCTGGGGCCCGGAGCGCAAGGGTTCAGCACCCCCGGAGCGCCAGGTGAGCCCCTGTTGGTTGCCGATTGCATCTTAACTGGCAAGTCCCCCGTCCCCCGTCCCCCGTCCGTCATCGTGGCCTCCGCCTCTCCCACAGGAGCAGCGGCACTCATTGCCTCACCCGTATCCATACCCGGCTCCGGCCTACGCCGCGCACCCCCCTGGCCACCGGCTGGTCCCGGCCGCACCCCCAGGCCCCCGCCCCCCAGGAGCAGAGAGCCATGGCTGCCCGCCTGCCACCCGTCCCCCCGGAAGTGACCTTAGAGAGAGCAGAGTTCAGAGGTCGCGGATGGACTCCAGCGTTTCACCAGCAGCAACCACCGCCTGCGTGCCTTACGCCCCTTCCCGGCCCCCCGGCCCCCCCGGCCCCACCAGCAGCAGCAGTAGCAGCAGCAGCAGCACCGGTCTCCGGGCCGCGGAGCCGAGCCCAGGCATTGTGAGTTCCGGACTGCGGGCGGAGCCGGCGGTGCGCACCCCCGCCGCCCCCAAGCAGGCACTGACCACCTGTCCCCTGCTTGCAGCCCGGCGCTGACCATTACCAAACTCCCGCGCTGGACGTCTCCCCTCACCAAGGCCGCCTGGGGCCCTCGGCACACAGCAGTCGGAAACCGTTCCTGGCGGCTCCCGCTGCCACTCCTCACCTGTCCCTGCCACCCTGCCCTCCCTCGCCACCTCCGCCACCCTGTCCCCGCCTCTTACGCCCCCCGCCCCCCCCTGCCTGGCTGAAGGGCCCGGCTTGCCGGGCAGCCCGAGAGGATGGGGAGATCTTCGAGGAGCTCTTTTTTGGGGCGGAGGGACGACCCCGCCCTCCCCCCCCATCACTCCCCCACCGCGAGGGCTTCTTGGGGCCTCCGGCTCCCCGCTTTTCTATGGGCACTCAGGATTCACACACCCCTCCGACTCCCCCAGCCACCAGCAGCAGCCCCGTGGGGCCTGTGCCCTTCCCCCCACCTCCCTATCTGGCCAGAAGTTTGGACCCCCTTCCCCGGCCCCCCAGCCCGAATCTGAGCCCCCAGGACCCACCTCTTGCACCCTTGACTCTTGCCCTGCCTCCAGCTCCTCCCTCCTCCTCCTGCCACCAAAATACCTCAGGAAGCTTCAGGCGCCCGGAGAGCCCTCGGCCCAGGGTCTCCTTCCCAAAGACCCCCGAGGTGGGGCCGGGGCCTTCCCCAGGCCCCTTGAATAAAGCCCCCCAGCCTGTGCCGCCCAGGGTTGGGGAGCTGCCTGCCCGGGGCCCGCGGCTCTTCGATTTTCCTCCTACCCCACTGGAGGACCAGTTTGAGGAGCCAGCCGAGTTCAAGATCCTCCCTGACGGGCTGGCCAACATCATGAAGATGCTGGACGAGTCCATTCGCAAGGAGGAAGAGCAGCAGCAACAGGAGGCGGGCGTGGGCCCCCCGCCCCCTCTGAAGGAGCCCTTTTCATCTCTGCAGCCTCCGTTCCCCAGTGACACAGCCCCAGCTGCCACCACCGCCGCCGCTACCACCACCACCACCGCCGCCGCCGCCACTGCCACCCAGGAAGAGGAGAAGAAGCCACCACCAGCCCTGCCGCCACCGCCGCCTCTAGCCAAGTTCCCTCCACCGCCCCAGCCCCAGCCCCCGCCACCCCCGCTCCCCCCACCAGCCAGCCTGCTCAAGTCCTTGGCCTCTGTGCTGGAGGGACAGAAGTACTGTTACCGGGGGACTGGAGCAGCCGTCGCCACCCGGCCCGGGCCCTTGCCTGCCACTCAGTATTCCCCAGGTCCCCCATCAGGTGCTACCGCCCTGCCGCCCGCCTCGGCGGCCCCTAGCGCCCAGGGCTCCCCGCAGCCCTCCGCTCCCTCGGCATCTCACTTCTCTACCTCAGGCGGGCCCTGGGCCCGGGAGCGCGGGGCGGGCGAAGAGCCGGCCCCGGGCCCCATGACCCCCGCCCCGCCGCCCCCACCCCTGCCTCTGCCCCCTGCTCGGTCTGAGTCTGAGGTGCTAGAAGAGATCAGCCGGGCCTGTGAGACCCTTGTGGAGCGGGTGGGCCGGAGTGCCACGGATCCGGCGGGCCCAGTGGACACAGCAGGGCCGGTGGACACAGCAGGCCCGGTGGACAGTGGGACTGAGCGACTGCTGCCTCCCGCCCAGGCCCGGGAGGAAAGTGGCGGGACGGCAGCAGCAGGGCCAGGCAGCAGCAAGCGGCGGCAGAAAGAGCACCAGAAGGAGCACCAGAAGGAACACCGTCGGCACAGGCGGGCCTGTAAGGACAGTGTGGGTCGACGGCCCCGAGAAGGCAGGGCAAAGACCAAGGCCAAGGCCCCCAAAGAAAAGAGCCGCCGGGTGCTGGGCAACCTGGACCTGCAGAGTGAGGAGATCCAGGGTCGTGAGAAGGCCCGACCTGATCTCGGCGGGGCCTCCAAGGCCAAGCCACCCACCGCTCCGGCCCCTCCACCAGCCCCTGCGCCCCCTGCCCAGTCCACGGCTCCCTCGGCTCCCGGTCCTGGGAAGAAGGCTCGAGAGGAAGCACCAGGACCGCCAGGTGTCAGCCGGGCTGACATGCTGAAGCTGCGCTCGCTCAGTGAAGGGCCCCCCAAGGAGCTGAAGATCAGGCTCATCAAGGTGGAGAGCGGGGACAAGGAGACCTTCATCGCGTCCGAGGTAGAAGAGCGCAGGCTGCGCATGGCGGACCTCACCATCAGCCACTGCGCTGCCGACGTCGTGCGTGCCAGCAAGTAAGTGCCGGAGGTCGCCCCTCTTTACCGCCCCCCCCCCCCACAGGGCCAGGCCAACAGCCTGGCCCTGTGGGGGGGGGCGCCTCCCTTCGCCATCACCCTGATACTCCTGCCCTCATGTGCCTGTCCTCCCCACAGGAATGCCAAGGTGAAAGGGAAGTTTCGAGAGTCCTACCTTTCCCCTGCCCAGTCTGTGAAACCCAAGATCAACACTGAGGAGAAGCTGCCCCGGGAAAAACTCAACCCGCCCACACCCAGCATCTATGTACGCGCAACCCCTGTCTGCGACCCCTGCCATAGGTTATGAGACCTTGGCCGGGTGGAGGGGCGGGGCTCACAGCCTGGGGCGGGGTTTTCACCTCAGCCCTGTCTCCACCTGTCTCAGCTGGAGAGCAAACGGGATGCCTTCTCGCCTGTGCTGCTGCAGTTCTGCACAGACCCTCGAAATCCCATCACCGTGATCCGCGGCCTGGCGGGCTCCCTGCGGCTCAGTGAGTGTCGGTGGGGGCAGGAGGGTGCGGGGAGGCTCTGAGGGCCCCCATGCTTGCAGACGCCGGACCATGGCTCTCAGGAACTCTCCTCAGTCCTCCGCAGATCCTACTTGAGGCCTTGGGCTTGCTTCCCATCGCTGTGTCCCCAGCACGGGGCAGAGGGGAAGGGGATGGATCTCAGGACCTGGTTAGGATTGCTTTAGGTTTTCTTGATTGATGAGGATGAGAATACAGATTCTACAAAACCCCCACCGGCCAGTGGTTTGGAGATTTTTTTTTAAGTTTATTTATTTTAAGAGAGCGTGAGAGGAGGAAAGGGGCAGGGGAGGAAGAGAGGGAAAGAGAGAGAGAGAGAGAGAGAGAGAGAGAGAGAGAGAATCCCAAGCAGGTTCCATGTTCAGCATACAGCCAATGAGACACTTGATCCTGTGATGGTGAGATCATGACTCAAGTTGAAACCAGGAGTCCCAAAGTTGTTTACTTAACCGATTGAGCCACCCAGTGCCCCAGGGCTCTCTTTTTCAGCGCTTTATTGTGCAAAAAAAAATTTTTTTATTGTGCCAAACTTCAAACAGAAGTACACACCTACAAATGGAAACCTCGAAGAAACATAAAACACAACCCTCTTTCCTCTGTACCCATAATGCTCTCTCTCCCGCACATCCTCCCTTCCCTCCGCTGTTACATGAAGCACATTCTAGGCATGTACTTGACTAAACCGTTGGACTCAACGGTAACTTAAGGAAATGGCCATTTGTGGAGCACCTATTAAGTGCCAGGTGCAGGGCACCTGTGGCCTCACGCACACACCCAAGGGCTCTCCCGGAGGTGCTCCGGCTCTGAGCAGCAGCGGGAGAAAGGGGGTGGCCCTGAGAGGGCCAACCTGCCCAGCCGCGTGTGGGGCCGGGGTGGGGGGGGCCGGGCTGAGCTCCTTGCGGCTTCGGGAGGAGGAAGGCCCTCGCTGCCTGCCCTCCGCCCTTGCCCCGACGCGCTGCTCGGTCCTGCCTCGCAGACTTGGGCCTCTTCTCCACCAAGACGCTGGTGGAGGCGAGCGGCGAGCACACGGTGGAGGTGCGCACGCAGGTGCAGCAGCCTTCGGATGAGAACTGGGACCTGACGGGCACGCGGCAGATCTGGCCCTGCGAGAGCTCCCGCTCGCACACCACCATCGCCAAGTACGCGCAGTACCAGGCTTCGTCCTTCCAGGAGTCCCTGCAGGTGCGAGGGCCTTCCCTGGGCGGGCTCTGGGGCCTGGGGCCCGGTGGGTGCGAGGGCTGGGCGCTGGCTGACCCGGCCGCCTCCCCGCTGTGGCCCAGCAGGAAGAGAAGGAGAGCGAGGATGAGGAGTCCGAGGAGCCGGACAGCACCACGGGGACCCCTCCCAGGTAGATCCCTGTTGTCCGCCCCACTTCGTGCCGTTCCCCTTCCCTTCGACCGCGCGTCTCGGCCAACCCGTGCTCTTTGCCCCGGCAGCAGCGCGCCGGACCCCAAGAACCATCACATCATTAAGTTCGGCACCAACATCGACCTGTCTGATGCCAAGCGGTTAGTGCGGCTGGGGGCCGGGGCGCTGCCGGGCCGGCAGGGGGCAGGGGCGGCCTCTCACTTCTGGGGCACCTTCGCCACCGCAGGTGGAAGCCGCAGCTGCAGGAGCTGCTGAAGCTGCCCGCCTTCATGCGGGTCACCTCCACGGGCAACATGCTGAGCCACGTGGGCCACACCATCCTGGGCATGAACACGGTGCAGCTGTACATGAAGGTTCCCGGCAGCCGAACGCCAGGTGCGCCGCTCCCCGCCCGGGCGCGCGCGAGGGGCGGGTCTGCCGCTCCGCCAGCCAATGAGGGCCCGTGGGCGGGCTGGTCGCGGTGCGCAGGCGGGGCTGCGGCCAGCCACGCCGTTCTCTGTCGCCCCCTGCAGGCCACCAGGAGAACAACAACTTCTGCTCCGTCAACATCAACATCGGGCCCGGCGACTGCGAGTGGTTCGCGGTGCACGAGCACTACTGGGAGACCATCAGCGCCTTCTGCGACCGGTGCGCCCCCCCCCCCCCCGGCCCCGCCAGATACACCTCCTCTCCCTCCCAGTCCCGCCCCGTCCCTGTGGCTTCCGTCTGACCCTGTGGCCACCACGCAGGCACGGCGTGGACTACCTGACTGGTTCTTGGTGGCCAATCCTGGATGACCTCTACGCTTCCAACATCCCCGTGTACCGCTTCGTGCAGCGCCCCGGAGACCTGGTGTGGATTAACGCGGGCACCGTGCACTGGGTGCAGGCCACCGGCTGGTGCAACAACATCGCCTGGAACGTGGGGCCCCTCACCGGTGAGAGGGCGGGGCCGGCGCGGGGGGGGGGGGGGGCGGTGAGCCTCGTGGGCAGCCGGGCTGGACGGCAGCCAGTGGCCGGGGAAGGGAGGGCCTGGGGCTGGCGTGGCCGCAGCTGCTCGAGACGCCTCCGTCTCCCGCTCTGGCCCGCAGCCTATCAGTACCAGCTGGCCCTGGAACGATACGAGTGGAACGAGGTGAAGAACGTCAAATCCATTGTGCCCATGATTCACGTGTCCTGGAACGTGGCTCGCACGGTCAAAATCAGCGACCCGGATCTGTTCAAGATGATCAAGTGAGCACCCCATTTGGGAAGCCCATCTCCACAAGACCTGGGCCCGCTCTTGACCTTTCTGCCAGCTCTCGCCCCGTTTTCCTCCTCCTTCTTTGCCCCGCACCACGGGCCTCGCACCGTACCCGCTCCCGCTCTGAGGAGCTTGATTATCTGGCGGCCCAAATGCACTGGAGCCACCTGTCCTCTGTGATCGATGCCAAGGTCAGGGACTGTGACCCCGGCCCAGAGCTGGGAGGCCCCGCCCCGCCGGTCTCACGGGCCCCCTCCTCCCCCTCCTCCCCCACCGCGCGCAGGTTCTGCCTCCTGCAGTCCATGAAGCACTGCCAGGTGCAGCGCGAGAGCCTGGTGCGCGCCGGCAAGAAGATCGCCTACCAGGGCCGGGTCAAGGACGAGCCCGCCTACTACTGCAACGAGTGCGACGTGAGTGGGCCCGCCGCGCGCTCCCCCTGCGCCCCGGAGGGAGGTGCCCCCGCTGCCCCCTCTCGCCGTGACCGCGCCCCCTCTCCTGCGCCCCTTCCCAGGTGGAGGTGTTCAACATCCTGTTCGTGACCAGCGAGAACGGCAGCCGCAACACGTACCTGGTGCACTGCGAGGCGTGCGCGCGGCGGCGCAGCGCGGGCCTGCAGGGCGTCGTGGTGCTGGAGCAGTACCGCACCGAGGAGCTGGCGCAGGCCTACGACGCCTTCACGCTGGTGAGGGCCGGGCGCGCGCGGGCGGGGCCGGGGGGCGCGGGCGACGCGGGCGGGGCCGGGGTGGGGCCCGGCGCCCGCCCCTGAGCCCGGCGCCCGATTTCTCCCCGCAGGCCCCCGCCAGCTCGTCGCGATGAGGCCGGACGCCCCGCCCGCCCGCCTGCCGGGCGCCGCGGGGCCACCAGCACACGCCTGGGCTGGACCTAGGTCCCGCCTCTGGCCGGGAAGGGGGTGTCGGGCCCGGCCCTTCCGCCCCATTGGCAGCTCCCCCTCACTTAATTTATTAAGAAAAAAGTTTTTTTTTTAACAAATAAGAGGAAAAAAGGAAAAAAAATGGGAGACGGGGGAGGGGCTGGCAGCCCCTCGCCCGCCAGCGCCTCCCCTCACCGACTTTGGCCTTTCTAGCAACAGACACAAGGACCAGGCTCCGGCGGCGGCGGGGGTCACATACGGGTTCCCTCACGCCTGCCGCCCGCCAGCTCGCCAGCCCGGCGCAGACGCTCGCGGCTCGTGTTTGTACATAGACGTTACGGCAGCCGAGGTTTTTAATGAGATTCTTTCTATGGGCTTTACCCCTCCCCCAGAACCTCCTTTTTTACTTCCAATGCTAGCTGTGACCCCCCCCCCCCCGTACATGTCTCTCTTTATTCACTTGGTTATGATTTGTATTTTCTGGGTTTTTTTTTTCTGTTTGTTCTTGGTTGTTTTTGTTTTTTTTGTTTTGGTTTTTAATTTATAACAGTCCCACTCACCTCTATTTATTCATTTTTGGGAAAACCCGACCTCCCGCACCCCCCAAAGCCATCCCGCCCACCCCTCCAGGGACTGCCCGCCGCCGGGCTGTCCCCGCGCCCCAGTGTGTGTCCGGGCCCGGCCCGTCCGTCTCCGCCCGTCCGCCCGCGGCTCCAGCCGGGTTCTCATGGTGCTCAAACCCGCTCCCCTCCCCGACGTCCTGCACTTTCTCGGACCAGGCCCCCATTCCCGACCCGACCCCAACCCCGCCTGAGGGTGAGCGACTCCTGTACTGTAGGGGAAGAAGTGGGAACTGAAATGGTATTTTGTAAAAAAATAATAATAATAAATAAAAAAATTTAAAGTTTTAAAGAAAGAAGTATGAGGAAAAGGAACCCCGTCCTTCCCAGCCCCCGGCCAACTTTTAAAAACACGGACCTTCCCCTCACCCCCCTCCGGTCTCCCACTTTTCTTTTTAAGCGTGAACCAGCCCAGGGCCAGGGCCTCACTGGGGCAGGGACACCCCGGGATGAGTTTCTCTGGGGCTTTATTTTCGTTCTGTCGATGGTTTTTTGCTCCCGCGCTGGGGCTGCGGAGGGTGGGGGGGTTTACAGTCCCGCCCCCTCGCACTGCACTGTCTCTCTGCCCCAGGGGCAGAGGGGTCTTCCCAACCCTCCCCCTATTTTCGGTGATTTTTGTGTGAGAATATTAATATTAAAAATAAAATCCGAGAAAAACATCCGGTCTGGAGGCCGTGCTGGAGCTGGCGGGGCGCGCACCTGGGGGGCGGGCTGCCCGGGGGGCCTGGCGCGCAGACCCCGGCGGGGCGAGCCCCTCCCCGAGGCGCCTGTGGAATGTCCAGCGCGCCGGTCCGCTCCTCGGTCTGGGCTGGGGGGGCGGGGGGTGCCCGATCCCGGAGCCGCATTCCAGGATAAGGGGGGGTGGGGTGGGGAGAGGCCGGGCCGGGGGAGGGGCAGGAAAGAGGGCTATAAGGGACGCGGCCCAGGCGGCCAGGCGGGCGGGAGCCAGACCGACCATGGCGGATGTCCCCGGGGCGCAGCGAGCGGCTCCCGGCGGCGGCGGCGGCGGCGGCGGCCCCGAGCCCCGGGACCCCCTGGACTGCTGGGCCTGCGCCGTGCTGGTCACGGCCCAGAATCTGCTGGTAGCAGCCTTCAACCTCCTCCTGCTGGCGCTCGTGCTGGGGACCATCCTGCTGCCCGCTGTCACCATGCTGGGCTTCGGCTTCCTCTGCCACTCCCAGGTGAGCATACGCCCCGAGGTGGCGGTGGGGATCCGTGGGCCCGGGCCGCTGGCTCGGGCCCGACGCCGGTTCTGCCCCCACAGTTCCTGCGCTCCCAGGCACCGCCTTGCACGGCGCACCTGCGGGACCCGGGCTTCACGGCCCTGCTGGTCACCGGCTTCCTGCTCCTCGTGCCGCTGCTCGTGCTCGCGCTGGCCAGCTACCGTCGCCTCTGCCTGCGCCTCCGCCTGGCCGACTGCCTCGTGCCCTACAGCCGGGCCCTCTACCGGCGCCGGCGCGCCCCGCAGCCGCGGCCCACCCGGGCCTCACCAGGGCCCCAGGCCGCCTCCGCATCAGGGAAGGTCTGGGTTTGAGGACCCTCGAGTCGGGAGCTACCCTCGCGACGGTCCCCGCTCCCGGCGGCCCCAAGGACTTGAAGCCCGGGGAAAGGGGGGGGTGTCTCCCGACCTTCCCTGCCCCCATCCCTGCCCAAGCCGGGTCCCAGCATCCCCTGGGGGAGCCGGAGCATCTGTGGACCCAAAGCTGGCGGAAATCCGCCACGCCCCGGAAAACCCACTTTACTACTACCTACATCTGAATCCTGGACATCTGGGCTGGACCCTGCGCACACCAGCACTCCACCCTCCTCCCCGCCTCCCACCATCCGGACGAACCTGGCGTCCTCCTTTTCTGGTGCAGCTCCTCTAGTATTTACGGGCTGGGGGGCGAGGTTCGGGGGGGGGGGGTAAAGAATTAACGAACGTCAATAAAGAATTAACGAACTGAATGTGTTGCTGGGATCCTGTGAACAGGGGAGTGATGGCGCTCCTTCTATCCCCCCTGCCCCTGCCCCCTGCCCAGAAGCAGGAAACAACATGGGGCGGGGGGCGGGGGTTCAAGAACGCATCCTTCAGCCTCCCGGCCTTCCTTATCGCATTAGCCCGTTCTTCCTGGCCAGACCCCAGAGCTCTCTCTGTCCCTGACCCTGAAGTCACCTCTCCATCAATAGAACGGAGGGGCCCGGCCTCTGTCGCCTGCCCTGCTCCCCTTGGGGACCCGAGCCCGTTCTCTGACCCCAGCTCGGAGGAACTCGGTGTTGCCAGGCCGGCGAGGGAAACAATGGGCCTTCCGGAGCAGGATGACACCCCCTCCAGCCACAATTCTGGAGCAGCAGCGTGGGAGGGAAGATGGAGGGGCCCACCCTGGGGCCTGATGGTCCTTAGCTCATCCCCACCCCCGAACCCGGGGGAACCTTTAGCACCCCTGGACGACCAGGGCTGGGTGAAGGAGGGCTGACAGCACTCCTGGCATCCCAACTACACTCGGACACGAGCCACTTCGTTTACAGGTTTAATGGTCTGAAAAGCGCGATCGCGGTCAGAGATAGGGAGGCCCTGCCAGGCTCTCTCTCTGCACCTCAATAGAAACGATGTGGTGGCCAGGTACCATGGCCAGGCCCAGCACACGGGGTTCCCCCGCAGAGAAGGAATCTGGAAAGAAGGGTCAGAGCATCAGGGAGGCAGGCCAGCGTCGGTCCCGCCCCTTCTAGACCCAGAAAACTAGGTAGGGTGCAGCCACACACTGGTGGGCGGGGGTGTTAGTGCCTCGCGGTGAGGCTCCGCCGCATTCCCCGGGCACTGACCCGACGGCTTGAGGAACTCCTGCGCCGAGCCCAGGATGACATTGCAGTCGCGGTCGGTGCACAGGAAGCAGCCGACCAGGGTCCGTCCATCTGTCATGCGAATGCGCATAGTCTTGTTGAGCAGCGTCTCCAGCTGCTGCCGGGCCCGCGCAGCCGGCGAGTCGTCGCGCTCCCCGTCCGAGTCCTGCGCGGGGCGGGACACGCGCTGAGACTGCGCCGCCCCGGCTGCCGCCCACCCACGGAACCACAGCTCCCGACAGCCCGCGGGGCGCTCACACCAAGCCCAGAGGCTGCCGGGAGCTGCAGTTCCCCCCTCGGTCCCCCATCTTGCTCCCCGGCTGCCCCTCAATCCCAGCCCTCGAGCCCGCGCTAACCCCGGCGCTGGAGCTGCTTTGACGCCGGCTGCAACAACCGTTCTCCTCTCGTAGCAGCATGGTTGGTCCGGCTCCGGCCATTTGCCCCTGGGCCTCCTGCGGGCCCTTCAACTTCCTGAGAACCTTTCGGGTCCGGTGGTCGGAGATCTCGCGAGTGCTCCCGACCTCTATTCTTTCGCGAGATCACCTCTCCTCCTCCGTGTTGTCTCCTGGGCAACTGCAGAGATCTCGCGAGCTTCTCTTCTCCGACGCGGAGGCTCACTGAGGTCTATGGCGCCGGTGTCTTAACATATCGCGAGTTTTACCTCTTTAGCTTCAGACATAGCCCTTAGGGACCTTGGAATTTAGCGAGAATACCTTTTTTCGTAATCCAACTCCATCCTACCCTCCCTTGTTTTTTCTGCCTTGCGCGACAGTCAGTCCTAAATATCCCTTGTAGCCCAGACCGCTCTCTCGCCCTGAACTCTTGAGCACGCAGCCCGAGCCCTTGAAACCCAGATTCGGACTACGTTTCCCGTGAGCACTCACAGCCCACGCCCCGTCCCCTACCCGCTCAGTGTTTGATCTCTGTGGACGGTGGCCGGAGAGAGACAATGGTTTCCATGTCAGCGGATAAACGCGCTCACCAGGGGGAAAAGAGGTAGTGAGGGAGAGCGTACTGAGGAGCCACGAAGCCACAGGAGATGCTGGTGGCCGACAGTGCAAGAGCCAGGCCGCCCCGCGGCCTGGTGGCCGGGCCTGACTTTGAGTTTTTCCTGCGTCGCTATTTCACGCCGGCGGAGGTGGCCCAACATAACCGGCCGGAAGACCTCTGGGTGTCTTACCTGGGATCTGTGTACGACCTGACGCGGTTGGCTCAGGAGTACAAGGGTAGGGGCACGCTCTGGGCCAGGGCATACTTGGGGGCAGGGGGTCCCGGTTCTTGGGTGGCTAGCATTGACGGCAGCTGCTCCTTCCCAGGAGACCTGCTGCTAAAACCCATCATAGAAGTCGCGGGCCAGGACATCAGCCACTGGTTCGATCCGAAGACCAGAGATGTGAGTTCTGCTGGAACCCGGGGTTGGGGGCAGGGGGAGGGGCACCGGAGAGCGGGCTGGGGAGGAGAAGCCCGGGCGGGCCGGGGTTGGCGACGGTGACTGCTCCGAGGCCCCTCCCCCGAACCCCGCTTTAAAGATCCGCAAGCACGTGGACCCGCTGACGGGCACCCTGAGATACCGCACCCCCTGGGGCCGCTTTCTGCACGTCCCGCCGCAGCTGCCCCGTTCCGATTGGGCCAATGATTTCGGGAAGCCCTGGTGGCAGGGGTCGCGTTATCAGGTGGGGCGGCTGGCCGCTAAGACCCGGACCATCCGCATCGTTAACACGCTCACGTCGCAGGAGCACACACTGGAGGTGAGAACTGGTGCCTGGGGGCAGGTCAGAGGGGACGGGAATCCCGGCAAATCGCCAAGATCTTCAGGCCCTCGGCTCTCTCCCTGACCCGTGGGAGCAGCGTTTCCTCCGCCTCCAGGGGCAGCCGGGTCTCCGGGGTGGGCAGTCGGAGGCGTGGCCGGGTCACAGGGTACAGAAGCGGAGGGCAGCAGTTCAGGGACCTCGGTGTCCTAGTCCTGCGAAGCTCTTACAGCGTTGTGTTTGGGACAGTGATTGTAAACAGACTCTTATTAGGAGGAGGCCGTGACCCTGACCCTTTAAGGCCATCTCTGTGTTACAAGTGGCTCCCATAAAGGCCGGTAACACTTGGGAGCCACTCACTGCATGCTTCATCGGGGCGCCGGGAAGCACCTAAAAACTCTATCTACCAAGCAAGGCTCTCGGATCCCAGCTCTGTCGTCTTTTGGGCTCCTGGCCTTCGCTTGGGGCCATGTGTATGTTCCATCCAGAATTCTGGGGGCTGGGGTGCTTTCGTGTTCTGCAGGTGGGGGCTCTGGAGTCAATGTGGGAAATCGTACACCGCTATCTCCCCTATAACGCACATGCTGCCAGCTATACGTGGAAATATGAAGGGAAGAACTTGAACATGGATTATACCCTGGAAGAGAACGGGATCCGGGATGAGGAAGAAGAATTTGACTATCTCAACATGGACGGTGCACTTTATACCCCCGCGATCCTGCTTTACTTCAATGACGACCTCACAGAACTCTAGGAAGGGGGGTGCACGCTCATGTAGACCTAAGACATATTTCGAGTTTGGCTGCTTCCGTGTCCTGTAGGAAAAGAGCCGTGTGTGCTGGCTGGGTCCGACCGCCGTTCCGCGCTGGGAAGTAGCTGTGGTCCCTGTGTCTCCCGCAGGCGTGCGGGCCCTGTTTCCCAGGCCCGCTATGCTTTGCTCTGAGAAGTTGGCTTAACCGACTGAGCCACCCTGGTGCCCCAGAAGTTGGGGAGGTGCTAGAAGCACATGAACTGATTCCTAGGAATGATCCAGAAGGTGCAATCTCTCGGATTAGAGAGATGTAGAAGGGGACAGGCAGAGCTCAGGCAGAACTTTCTGACAGAGGAAGAGAAGTCCACCACGGGACTGAGGGATGGAAGAAGTTTGGGGCAGTGATGGACATGGAATGAATTGCAGGGAGATAGGACTTCCCCAGCCGGCGCAGGAAGCGGCAGTCCCGGCCAAACAAAAAGACCATCTCCCTTCTGAAGAGTAGTTGGCGGTTAGAACCCAAAAGGAAGAAAGGAAGCGAATTCAGGTAATTCAGGCTGGATCTTACGCTGCCTTGTTCAATGCAACTGTTCCGTTAGAGGGACACCGACACCATAAGGCTTTTGAAGCTCAGAAAAATTCCATGCCCGCTCCCCCCCCCCCGCCCCCCATTGAGGAACCTGGCGGCATCCCGTCTAGCAGGCGGAGGGGAGGTCCCTGAGCTCAGTGAGATTTAGCAGCAGGAAGGCACAGGCACGCTAGTTAGTAGCTGGGACACAAGCTCCAGGGAGGGCCGCACAGTCAGCTGTCATTTTGTGTGTGTTTGACTCCTGGAAGGGAGTTAGCAGAGTTC